>JAJPUD010000209.1:723285-773085 GCA_023553655.1 Myrmecobius fasciatus | reverse complement strand
CATCTGCTTGTCTCCACCTCTGTGTCTCTCTGTCTGTCTCTGTTTTTGTCTCTCTCTCTCATCTGATTGTCTCTACCTTTATGTATCTCTCCCTTTTTCCCTCTGTCTCTCTCATCTGTTTGTCTGTCTCTATGTATGTGTCTGTCTGTCTCTCTGAGTTGCTCTCTGTCTCCCTCTCTGTTTCTTTTTCACACTCACACACACACACACACACACACACACACACACACACACACACACAGATACTAGTCAGGAAGCCTATGTCCTAGTCTCAATCTGATATATACTGGCTGTGTAAACCTAGATGAGTTATTAGGAGTTCCTCATACTGTTGAAATTCAAAAATACTGGGCCTGGGATTTTACCAATAAACACACCTTCTGCTGACTTATTAGCCAGTAATACTAATAATAACTTATATTATATATAGTGTGTTGATGCATATAAATACACACATATATACATACGTGTGTGTACACACACATGCATCTATGTAGGTATATGTATACATATATGTGTTTATATTCATGAATGTACATGTATGCATGCATATGTAACAAATATATATGTATATGAAGCATTGTGAGTAATTAGAAAATTACTTCAAACTGGGGAATTGGTGGTCTCAGATATGCCTTGTCTTATGATCTTTGGTTGGGACATTAGCTCCTCTGTTTCTCAGTTTCTATGATACTTTTTAGCTGACCACTAATTTGAACAAGGATGTTGTGGGACTTTAGACCCTGCTTCTGCAAAACAAAGATAATAATGTCTGCCCCTCCTCCACCTTGCAGACATATTTTGAGGATAAATGAAACAGCACAATTAAAATTGCTTTCAGTTTTTAGTAAGAAAGACACTATAGGCATTTTCAGTGATTTTTTTCCTGTAATTATTATTTTTGCTTAATTTACATAATAGTCAACTCAATTATCTGCACAAATGGAGGGGAGAAAAAGCATAGATAATTCAAAACAGATAACTCAAAAGTCATTTATATTTGCCTTTGAAATGCAAAGATATACACTGAATCCAAAATTCTTACTGAGATCACACCTAAGAATGTGTGATGGACTACAGAGCTACTGCAAGTGTTGGTCATTTTGTTCACCCATTCACAGCTGCAAGAGCAGAAAAAACTTAGAAATGCTGACAATGCCTTTCATAAGGATTTCAACAAACAGTGACAAATCAGTAGAACCAATATATCACATATACAGGCAAAGCCTCAAATGTAAACACACACCAATGCACTCACATTCATGAGTCTAAAACCCAGTCCTGCTTAACTATATTCTGGTCCAATAATCCTATTGATCCTATCATCCAGTATCAAGACCAGAATTACAATCAAGCAATCCATAATCTTAATAATTCATAATTGTCTCAAGATAAAAATAATTTGAAATTAATAACTCAATAATAATTTATTAAGGGGGACAATATGACAAAATTCCTTCCTTTTCAAGTAGCCTCCAATCTAATTGAGAAAATAAGAAAAATAAATATGGCACAAGCCCAAAAGTGATGAATACAAAGAACAGGTCTAGACAACATGCCATGAGAAAACTAAGGAACTCACTGGAAGTTAGCCAAGGACATTATTGATGTTTTTTATTATTGCTAATGTTACAGTCATAATAATAATGGTGATCATAATGATAATATTTTAAATCTAATTTACTAAATGCCAACTCTTCAAATCACTATCCTTAAGAAGATTCAAGATTTCCATAGAATTCCCCTTATTCTTATCCCAGAAATGTAATGCCTGAAATATAGAAATAATTATCTTTTTAAAGTTGTATCCTCAATTGTCCTTGTTACACTGGGTCATTTCCAAAAAGTTTTTTTTTTAGAGTGTATATGTGTGTGTGTGTGGTGTGTGTGTGTGTGTGTTTAAATCACAATAATACCACATTCTCTTATAGATGTTTCTTCTGTATAGCCATGGGGGGAAAAAAGGTGCCTATCAGCTTTCCTACCTCACTTCCTTTTTACTCCTTGATTGATTGAAGATTAAGTTCTGAGAACCACAAATTGCTTTTGTCAGCAGTAAAGCCACAGCTTGAATATATACACTCCCAACTACAGCCCCCAGTGTTGATTGGGGTCTCCAATTACTTTATGCTTTTCCACCTAACAAAAGCAAATACAGATAATGTTGGCCTGTTTTTATTTATTGAAGGTTTCAGCCCCAGTTATACTTTTCTATCATAAAGTATATTACATGTTTTGAACATTTGATTTGTACCTACTGGGATTCAGGCATTCAGCAAGAAATGTATATTTGTCACTCAATCATGAACTTTTCATTTCAGAACTAAGTAAATTCTGCTATTTTTCCAAAGAGCAAAGATAAAGACTTAATGTCATTGACATTTTCCTTAAGGCATCTAATGCAGTTGGGACATTGTTATAGTACTCTATTTAGAAAGAAAAAATCAGTTATAGAGAAAATGATACTTTCTGAACTTTGCCCAAATCTGAAAAACTATGTATATAGTGATTATAGGAAAAATTAGCACTTTGAGAGTTGGTGCCTGCTGTTTTCATATGAAAATGAATGTGAGCATATTGCATGTAAAAGTTCTGAAAAAGCAGTTTCAGAAATTCTTTCTCCTTTCTCATTCTTCCATTTCATCTAGATTGATCTACTTGCCTCTATCTTTCAACTAAGGTCTCTTTATACTCTGCTTAGTTTTGATTCTAGATAGAAAAGACAAAAGTCCTTAGTCTCAAGCCAACTTAAATTTTTATTGCCCCACTTATATCCCTACACACACTACCCAAATACTTAATCACTATCATAGTCTTCCTTAGCTGGCTTGTTAAAAAAAAAAAAAAAAAAAAAAACTTGTAGTGATCACAATAGACGGGGAAGCTTCACCTGGGATCCATGAACCTCTATGGACTAGAGTTACATGAACTTGAATGGGAAATAAATTGTATCTTATATTCTTTAACCTCTACTTGAAAATTAGCATTTATATATATTTATATATATATATATATATACATTATATTCTGAAAAGAGATACCTATCTTTCACTAGATTTCCAAAGGCTTCCATGGCAAAAAAAAAAAAAAAAAAAAAAGGATTTCTGATATAGGTGAATTCCTTGAAATACAGAAGAAGGACCAGAGATCAGAGAGATTACAGGTAGGAAGATCTGGGAATGTTCAACTCTCAGAAGACTCAAAGGAGGAAACAATGGGAGTCTTCATGTATCTTCAATCATTAGTAGAAAACAGATTCTAAGGAATAATTCTTGATTCAATTCTGCAAATATTTACTGAACAGCTATTGTTTTCAACCCACTAAGGCTATAAAGACAAAAATGAGAGATTCACTGCCATCAAACAGATAATTCTTGCAGCAGGAAATCTCTCTCTCTCTCTCTCTCTCTCACACATACACACACACGCACACACACACACACACACACATACATACACACACGAGAGGGGGGGATTGTGAGAGAGAAAGAGAGAGAGAGAGAGAGAAAGAGAGAGAGAGAGATGTCCATTTTTTCTCTCTTAAACAGAAATTAAATGAGTCTGCTTTATTCAATTGATCTTCAGATCCCATGGTGTGATAAACTATAGAACTTCTTTTATATCATACATTGTAGTTAAGGTGTATACAGTTAGAATTCTGTTGATCTAATTTAACTTGACTTCAATTCATATAGATTTTTTCATATTTCTTTGTATTCATGTTTCATTTTTATTTTGTAGAATCATAATCTGCTCTAGTATGGCTTCTGATCTTAGCTGACTATGTGACTAAGCAATCCACTTAACCTCTGAGAGACCTAGGCAGCTTTTCTGTATTGGAAGGTGCAGAGTAGGTACTGCTCTACACTGGAAAATAGAATATCTTTCTTGCTGAATCTCTATAAAAATGTCACTGCAAAGAACCAGGCCCCACAAAATTATTTAGCCACTTTTAATTGTTGGACATATGGGTATTTCCATCTCTTTGCCATTACAAATAATCCTAATACATGAATAATTTTTAAAATATCACCATTTTTGCACCAATAGAACTTTTTAATATTTTTCTGACATTTTAGAGTTGTCAAATTAATGAAAGGACTAACCAAAATGGTATAATCAGTTTCATAACTTACAATATATTTCTAGATTGCTCTCTTTTTTTAGAACTAGAACTCTATAGTTCTAGTAACAGCATATTAGAATGTCTATTTTGTTTCAATCTTACCATAATACATTGTTTTTTTTTCCTCCATTTGAGGGATAATGCATTATATACAAATGCTCTGGAAGGGGAATACATTATAAAGGGGGTGAGGGGAAATAGTGTACTAGGAAGGAGATCTGGATTTTGCCACTATCCCTGACATTTTTTTGCTTTGTGAATATTTTATAGTACTTCCTTTGAGCTTCAATTTTCTCATCTCAAAAATGAAGATGTCATGTTGCCCTAAGTATCTTACATGGTTTACTGTGATAGTAAAATATGAATTGATGCTGCAGTCATAGAACCTGGGCTTAAATCTTACCACTAACACTAAGCGATCCTGGATAATTAATTTCCTCCCACTCTAAACCTAAATTGTATTATTGGTGAAATTAGAAGGTAGGACTAGATGCCTTCTGAAATCCCTTTTAGCTCTGCATCTATGACCCTATATGAGGAAGGAAGGGAGGGAGGAAGAAAAAGAAAGAAAAAAAGGAAAGAAAGAATAGAAAGAGAAAAGGAGAGAGGAAGAGAGAATAAGAGAGAGGAGGGAGGGAGGGAAATAGGGAGAGAGAAGGGGAAGAGAGGGGGGAGAAGGGGAAAGAAGGGAGAGAGAAAGAAAGAGAAGAAAAAGAGAGAAAAAGAAAAGAAAAAGAAAAAAGGAAGAAAAAGAGAAAGAAAGAAAAAAGAAAAGAAAGAAAGAGGGAGGGAAGAAAAGGGAGAGACAGGGAGAGAGGGAAAAAAAGGGAGAAAGGGAGAGAGGGAGGAAGGAAGATTACATTTTCCAAACATGGAAAGATACAAACAGTATGATGGACAACTGAAGTACTGCAATGTTGTCTACAAAATATTAGAAAAATGTAGAAGATCTCCTCCACACTGAGATCTTCCATGGAGGAGTTATGGAAAGATAATGATAAGAATTACACAGGATAAGAAGGCATGGACAAGTTGTACTTTATACTGGGAGAGCCTACATTGATGAGCCCCCAAATCCACTAAAATATTGAAATGTAAGTAAGCTGATGCATAATGAAAAAATGGTATGAATAGTGTGTATATATGACACATTTTTACTACCATTTCACTTCCAAACTGAAATAATCAATTTTCTTGCTCCATGAAAGACCCAAAAAAATGAAATCAAGCTTATTATAACAAGGTTATAAAAGTACTTTTCTGGTTCTGCTTACTTATTTTTTTTCCTCAGAAAAAATATGATAGAGAAAGAGTGCTTAATTGATGAAGCAGTATGATTCCTTCCTTTCTTAGGATTCCATATTTGGGTGAAGAAAGACTTTTTCCCCCTTTTAATTGTAAAATGTTGACTCACAATCTTGTAGTATGGAGGAAGTCATGCAAATGTTACAGTTCATTTCCCCTCTAATAACTCAAAATAATTATTCACTAGTAGAAATACTGACTTTAGCAGTACATGAAATAATACAGAATCAGGTCTCATTGCATATGTAGGAGGTCCAATTTAGGTGAAAGTTATTTCTGGCAATGTATGATTCTGAATCCTGAAAAACCACATTGTGTGTGTGTGTTTTTATTCAATAATATTAAGAATCCTTTTCCTGCTTTTTAAAAGCAAATGTAGGAGTTGGTGTTATCAGAACTGTAGCTGGTGAACAATAGTGGTTTGTGCTTACAGGTTGTGCTTTTGACAAAGACCTGAATATAGTTTGCATAGTCAATATCTTGATGGTAAAGCTAGCTTCTGGGGTCATGACTGAATTCTTTCCCATTAGTGCTATGCTAACTTTATGACTAGGGAAGGTATAAAAATTACTTCTAGGGTATGTGAATAGTAAGTTGATCTTTGGTTGAACTGGGGAGGGTCTCTCCCCTTTCACCTATCTCCTCCCCTCATTACCAAAGCAAGAGGGGCAGGGAGAAATTTTATCCATCCTACTATCTTGCAACTCCTTACTCCCAACAAATTTTTCTTGTTAATGAAGTAGTAAACTATATTTCCCTCTGCTGAATGCAAATGTTGCCAATACTCTTGAAATTGTATGCCCTAGGCAAAATACCAGTCACTTTGCCCAAGTTATGATTTTGTTTCACATATTTCCTTCCTCAGAAGGAAGTTTGAAAGATATAAATAAAAGATTATTTTGAAACTTTATGAAACAAACATGTCTTTTAATGTGAAGGAGGTAATATCTTTTATTCAAATACCAAATAATAACCATAAAATAAAATTTGATACCCAAGATGGAATCATTAGAAACCACTGTTAATGTAAAAAAAAAAGTTTCAAAATACTATTTAATTATAAATAACAGAAAATTCAGCTGGAAGACAAATTTAGAGATAATCTAGTCTAGTACCACTTCCCACCCTCTATTTTATACATAAAAAAGTGAGTAACAAGAATTCAAGGTGGATCTCTTAAATCAAAAATCAAGTTAACAAAAGCTCTAGGATCATAAATGAGATTTCCTGCTTATCAAATCCAGTACTTTTTCTGTTAGCTCTTTTCCATCCATTGCCTAATAAATCCTTGTTCAATTGAACTGGATATTTTATAGTAGATAAGAGAAAAAAAATCTCTACATAAACTCTAAACAAGAAAACTAAGAAGGAGTCACAGTGTAAAGAGGGTATAAAACTATCCTAATCTATTTTAACCAGGTTAAAATATTTATCAGTAATTCAAAAGAGCTTAGACTAAGTTCAAAAAAGTCTTAGACTTAGCAATATTTCGCACAAGGATCTGTTCAAATGGGCCTGGGTAATATAACCACATTTTAGTGGTCAACTATAAATAATAAAGTTCAGAAGGGAATGTTTTCCACAAGTTGGAGCATGTGGCCTTCTAGAACAACCCTGACAAGGAACTGTGTTGAAGGGTAAGAATGGGAGAGGCCTCAGCTTTCCTTTCAGTTTTGGCCAAGATTTCTTCCCCCCCCCACACACACACACACAGTGACTTTTGTTCCTTGATAATAACTCTTTCTTTTTGAAGTTTTTGATTTTTATGTTCTGTATTTTGACTATGATATTTCTAAGACTTTATTTTTTTTAGATTTCTTTCAAAAAAGAACCAAAGAATTCTCATTCTCTCACATTCTCCTTTCAATTTAGGCTTTGTTTGTTTGTTTGGTTGGTTGGTTGGTTGGTTGGTTGGTTGGTTGGTTTTTGTTGTTGTTGTTTTGAGACTTCATCTCTTTATATCATCCAGATTGGACATACATCAGTCACTCACAGACTTAATTTCACTATTGAAAGCATAGAACTATATATCTATTCCATTTCTAAAATAGGTAGTTTTGCTTCTTACACAGAAATGTGATCCCCTGCTCCCAGAGGGTCACCATATTAGTACAGGATTTGTTTAGAACTTTCAAGGTTGAACAATCAGCCTTGCTCAATATCAGGAATTGTAGGCTTGTACTACTCATTGCCCATGGATTCTTTCTGTTTTTACTTTGTTATCTAGTTCCATGAGATATGGACACTGTTCTTTCATGATTTCTTGAAATCTAATATCTAGCACTTCCACCCCCCCTTTTTTTAGTTAACATTTTTGTATACTCCACTGATTCTTAAATTCTCTCTCTGATGTTTTCCAGGTCTTAGATTTTGTACATATATAAATTACCTATTTTTTCCCAAATTTTTTATTTTAGTTTAGTGTTTCTTGTTGTATGATAGAGTCATTAGCTTCTTTTTGGTTTATTCTAATTTTCAAGTAATCTCCAACTTGGCTAAAGTTTTGTTCTTCTTCTTCCAAACTATTAATTCATTTTCTAAGTCTTTCTACCATAGTGCTTCTATCTTTTTTAGTCCATTGTTCTCTCATTGTCATTTAATTTATAATGCCATCTTAAAATACATTTTTAATTTATATCATTTCTTTTAAGGATTCAGTGTTGTAAACAAGCTGAATTTATCTTTGAAACTTTGCTTGTAGATGTTTTGTAGTTATTTGATTTTGTAATTTGGTCTCATAATGGTACTAGTTCTCTTTTTCTCACTCCCTCCCCACCATCCTTATTGAATCATTCTTCCAGTGATAAGTTCTAGGTAACCTGGCATTGTTGCCCTGGCTGGGAACTCTTTCAGGTCAGAATCTTTTAGCCTTTCCCAATACACACACACACACACGTGCGTGTATATACACACACAAACACACACATGCAATACACACTGCCTTCCTCAATGGAGAGCTATTCATGATTATTCTGGATAACTGCATACTGGGAATTCTGGAAGCTCAGCCTAAGCTTTGTGATCTACTAAGACTGAAAGGTCAAGCTCATGCCCTCTCCCCATGTGAACCATGTGGCTGCAAAATTCCTGAATAAGTCCCTAATTCAGTTAAAATATAATTGGGAACTGTTTAACAAGATAAATAGAAAAAGCATAAAATAACATTTTATTATTTTTAAGTCAATATGTGATACAGGGATCAATTTTTATTTGAATTTAATACTACTACTATACAGCATTTCTCAATGTCAGCTTGTACCAGAGGCTCAATCTATGGTCAGTTCTAGGAATCCCTCTACCAGTGGCCTATCTTAGACTTCTGAGTCTTGAGTCAGTGATTCTGGCCCACCTCCATTACAGTGCTTGTCCTGATTATAACCTGTTGATGAAATTTGTGATCTTGAGATGGAAAGATAATCCCCCTTTTTCCTTTGATTTTCCATATACTACTTAGTTTGATATTCTTCTTAGATTGTTGACCAATTTTTTAATATACCACTTTGCAAATACACCTTTTTTAAAATTTATTTGTATCTAGATGACTAAATAATAATCAACTGATAAATATTTGTTTGAAATATATACATATATATATTTGAAATATATATTTGTAGAGATTTGAACCAGATTTTTCTGGTTAGAACCCTGAGGAGGAGATAGGCAACATCTTGTGTAGAAATTGCTTAAAGATGTTTCTAAAGAGAAAAACATCCATTTATTTTGTTATTAGTTAATGTTTAACAAAGAAATTTTAAAATATTTAAAGTTCTAGTTACTTTTGATTTTTAAAAAACTTTAGATAGAGAAATGAAGTTGTCTAATTTATGTTCATATTTAAAATAAATTCATTTTTATGATTTCCATAAACTTATATCAACTAGATCTTGAGGTTCCTCTGACAAAAGTTCTGAAATAAAAAGGAACACAGAGATAATCCAAAGACCTCTGAAATACTTGAATTATTTTTTTTAATTAAATGGAAATGGAACAAATGAAGTAATTCACTCCTGTTTTTTATAGCAAATTTTTTTTTGAGTAGAACTTTTTCAGGTTCAGTTTCTCTGGGATCCATCTTTTCAACTGATAACATATGTAACCATTTAATTTGTGAACTCATTCCCTTAGTAATGAATACTATTGTCTGTTGATCATGCTTTTGTGCATTTTAATGACATGGTTTTTGTTATTGTTTTTTTTTTTTTACCCAGCTTCCAACAGATGACATCCTGAAAGATTATAAAATGCCAAATGAAACATCATCATCAATGTTGATATATGATTCTTAATGTTTATACTTAGCTCTTGGACAGGCAATACAGTACTTTATTAGTTAAAGACTTAATTTAAAAGCCAGTGGATACCAAATACTGAGACAAGGGTATTTTCCAAGAAAATAAGTTGATTTTTTTTTCTTGATAACCGCTTGATAATGCTTCTTGAAAAGCCAGATTTTCTTAGCTTTCTGATGCCAACAAACTTTTCACTACAGAAAAGGTTCTTGCTTTGGGACTGAGATTTTTTTTTTCTTCTGAGAAATGCTTAAGGGGACTTGGCTTTACATAAAAAAGCCAACTTCCAGTTTGGTACTTGATAATAGGCTTAATTACTACAGCTTCCCTTTCTGTACCTCATATCTATGATAAAATATACTTGTTCCAACTATATAATTCTCATTAAAAGATTATCCATAATAGTGTGACATACTAAAGATTAATGTTTAGACAATGCCAATGACTAGAAGCAAAATAAATTCATCTTTGTATTTTTATCATGTTTTAAAACTCTGTTGTTCAACATGGTCTTCTGTAGTACGGAGCATTAGACATCATTTTCTCAATATACTACTTTAAACTTCTCCAACAAAGTATGCAGTAGGACATATCTGAAAATATATTAACCTTTCAGCCCCTCTCAGGATACTGCTTACAACTCTTCTTAGGAAGCACTAAGCAACAAGATCTTTTAGTCCCTTGTGTGAGCAATCAGAAAAATATATGTAGCTAGATATTCAGAAAGAGATCCAGGAGATAATTCCCTTAAAGAGCAGTGAAGGGGGGGGGGGAAAGTTTCCATTTCTCAGGCAATGTGAGAAAATGATATCTGTTCTATTTCTGGCTTTGGCAGCAACACTCAAAATCCTCACAACCTACCCACCTCACAAGATGTTGTGA
This sequence comes from Myrmecobius fasciatus, assembly GCA_023553655.1. Classification (NCBI taxonomy): domain Eukaryota; kingdom Metazoa; phylum Chordata; class Mammalia; order Dasyuromorphia; family Myrmecobiidae; genus Myrmecobius; species Myrmecobius fasciatus. The sequence continues at coordinate 762,483 of JAJPUD010000209.1, read as the reverse complement.
GGATGAATGTAGCAGTTTTTGCAAAGTGTTTTTCTGTAGCACCTCTTCCCAGCAAATTCTCGGGACTATTGAAATGGTTGCCAAAAAAAAAAGAAGAAGAAGAAGAAGAAGGCAGAGAAGCATGAAAGAAAAAGCCCTGGTTCAGAAATTACCATATCTAAGTACAAATTTGGCCTCTGTAACTTTGGCCAAGACATGATATTTCCTTGGGTGAATGTTTACTGGTATGTAAAAGAAAGGGAGTTGTACTAGATGGTCTCAAAGGTCCTTTTTCAAGTCTAGATAAGTAGTCCTATAAAAGCAAAAAACTCTTTCCCAATCCCTTTTCCTAAAGAACATAAAAATGAAAAGCAAATCATAAAACCATTGCATAATTGAACTTGATCAGCAGAATCATTGTGAGAATGTCTGAAGAATCTAGTACAGAGCTAATGTAGGAGGAAATGGACCAGATAATTATGAGTGTTTGCAATCACAAATTTCTTTGATTCTATACTTAGAGGTCATGTAAAGTATGATACCATTTAATAATGATTTAATTGGATCCATTAGAGTATGGAGTACACTTCCACCTAATCTTCTCTTGTTATTATAGCCTGGCTGGACATAGTCGGGAAGAATAAAACACCAAAGAGCATCATCACAGAAATGAAAGATAGAATCTCAGGACTTTTATCCTTCTCCAATTTTCCTGATTAATTGTACACACAAAACATAACTGTAAACCTTGCATATTGACTTTTTCAGAAGTCTCTGAATACTGTGATTACCCACTGGAGACAGTAAATGTTCAGTATCCAAGTAAGCCGGCTATTTTATGATAGATTCTATATCCCCTCTTCTCATACAGAAGAAAGTTATGCATTTAACAACCTTGTATTAAGTAACCATCCATCTAGGTAAACACATTGATTTCTTAGGGTTTGATATAGAAACTGTCCTGGCTTTTGTATCGTTATTGAGAAAGCTGTTGACAGATCTGAAACATCAGGAATTAACAATAATGATGGAGAAGAATCAGTTAGTTAAATGTCAGTAGAGGAAGGAATGGAGGGTTTTTGTTTTTGTTTTTGTTTTTTAATAGAGGCAACAGGCTGATTTGTGTTTAAGGCTACCATTTGAGCCAAACCTACTTGGTGGGTAGGCTATCTTTCCCCATTCCTTTCCTTTCCCTCCCCGCCCCACCATCATAAGATGAAATTTTCCATAGAATCCAGGGATATGTCTCTTTTGATACAAGACTGTGCTAGGTTTGTTTTGGAGAGGTTTTTTTAGGGGGAGAATTGTTTGTTTTTGGTATGTTTTTTTTGCCAATAAGACGCCTCATGGAAGGGTTATAACTTGCTGTGTTGGTTTCCTTCTAGTGTTCCAAGAAAGTCTGAAGCTATTGGGGGTTGAGGGGGGGAGGTGGAGAGAGGGCATATGAATGATATTTGGGAATAGCTGTTGCATTCCTTTTAAAAATAAATAAAATACTATGTATTTGGATTTGCATATTTTGAGGTAAGAATTACAATTTTTGTGCCAGCAGATAGGTGTCAATATCTAATGAAAAGGAACAATTTTTATTTGAAGGAAAGGTGAGAGTATGAGAGACTAGAAGCAAGTTAATACCTGGCATGTTGTAAGTGTTTAATAAATGTGTGTTGATTATTTCATTACAAATAGTGTTATAGATTTAGAGAGGGAAAGGATTTTCAAAGGCAACTACCTCATTTCACAACTGTAGAAATTGAGACCCAGAAATATTAAATTATATGTACAAAGTCACATAGTCAGTCAGTTAGCATTTATCAGTTACTAACTATGTGCCAAATTCTGGAAATACATATCAGTTTCTACCCTCCAGAATTCTAACCAGAAAGGAACATATAAAAGTAAGCTGAAAGGAGGCAGAGGTAGAGCATGGTAGAGGAAGTGCACTCTGGAAAAAAAAGAGAAATGATTGGTCCTCTTTAAAAAGAAGTTCTGGGAGGGACTATCCAATTATCAGTAGAGTCTTCAGGGGGTAATTCCAATGAGGGAATTCAGGGCTATACTGAGGCTTCAGGATGGAGATTTAGGGCAAATGGAGGAAATGTGGGATACAATCTAGAGGGGAAAAAAGTATTATATAGATAATAAGTAAAAAAAAATAGGCTTTGTAAATTTAGCCTTTTTTCCATTTCATATTGTTGCCTTTAAAATGTTTTTAAACTTCTTGCAAAGATATTGTTACCCTCATTGCATTCATGTTTCTTATTGCAGAACAGCATGGTTTAAGAAAGAGAGCTTTGCTTCAGTCAGAAAGAAGTCCTACCTCTGACACATAGTATCAGTGTGAACTCAGCCAAGTTATTACATTTTTCAGTGCCCTAGTCACCTCTAAGACCAGAAGTAACAGAATCGGTATTGATTTGCCTTGGAGAAGGGAATTTCATCACTGGAAATTCCCACTACCAATGAACTCATAGGACTAATCAAAAAAAAAAAAAAAAGGAAGAGAAAAAAATAAAAGAACTGATTAAGAAAGCTTGCTTGGGGTTATAAAATATTGCCCAAGTATTTCCAGAAATGCAGTAGGGTAACAAAAAAGTTCTTCAGTACCTAATCTATTTATAGATTTCCTTATCTGCAAAATAGGAATAATAATAGTTTTCACTATTCAAAGTGACTAAATAAAAATTAGATAAAATGAGATAATGCAAATTAGCAAACTTCAAAGTGCTATATGAATGCTAGCTATTAATGCTAGTTAGAATGCTAATGATGATGATGATATGTAGTTAATAAAAAGAAAGCAGTTCTTAGGAGAATGGTTTGTTTTGGGCCATGGATTCACTAATTCATGTAATCTCCAGTGTTGGGGAGTTTTGGGATGTTTTCTGGTTTGTTTTCAGAGATTATCTGATTCATCACAAACATAAACAAGTATCTCCTCTCCAAAATCCCAACAGGTGTCACTCAGTGTTTGTTTAGCAATATCTAGTAAAAAGTACCCTCCAATATTACAATTTGCTAGAACTCTAAATTAATTTAGATGATCCAACTGACAATCAGATCATCAATAACATTAAAACCCTGAAAATCATCCTGCTAGAACAAGCTTGATCAAGTTGCATCAATTTGACTTGCAACTAGACTGAGCCACCTTATAACTTGCTTTCCAGAATCTCTGATCCTGCTATTTTGTGGAAATATTGGTCCTCTAAGAAAGAGAAAGTACAGGGTATCTTCCTTAACTTACTATGTTTTAGGAAAGCACAAAACATGATGGTTTAATACAGATCTGAAATGAAATTGAAATAATAATAGACTATTTAACTAGTAAATTATAATGGAGACATTAAAAAATAACATATTATATCCACATTTATGCCAAATTAATCCATCATGATTAAAGGTCTTATAATGAATACCTAATGAATTAGTAATGATTGGCCTTTATGAATAACCCTTTAAATTATACAGAAGTATGTTTGTAGCAAATAGTCCCAGACAAGAATGAGCAACTAGAGTAAGCTCCAATTGGAATAAAATGGTTGTAAACCATTTGTAGTTTTTAAGGCCTCTGTTTTGTTTACCTACTCCTTAGTGCAGGTCTTTTTTCTTTGTTCTAGGTAACAATGAGTGTTAATCGACTATTATTAATAAGAGTATTTTCACTGCTAAGAATGTCTGTAGGGAAACATATCTTGGGGGAAAGAAGCCTTTTATCCTCCATATATTCTATTTTTTTCCTCTTCTTTGGGAAGTCCACTTTGAATAATTTAATGTCTTAATTAAACAAAAATCTTAGGATTTTCTTTATCACATTTTTTATTGAGTACAGCCTTAGTATACTGTTCTACTTCCTGGAGTCTAATATAATAAGTTGACCTGGTTGTTCTTCTGATAGGAAAAAAATAATAATGATGTGCTTCCATATTTAGTAACCAGAGAGACAGCTTGATGCAGTGGATAGAAAGCTAAATTTTGATAAGACTTGGGTTCAAGTTCTGCTTCTGACATATATTGCTTGTATGATGCCCAGGCAAGTCATTCAACCTTTGAATGCCATAGCCTAAGAGACTTAAATTGCAAAGATGACACAGATGTGCAATTGAACATGTAATTCTCTATATTGATAAAATCACAAATCCAATTTCTATTTCCAAAATAATAATTACTTACTTTTTATAGTGCTTTAAGGTTTTTATGAGGTAAAAAATGTAAAAACTATTATTCTAAAATTTACAGATAATGAAAAGACAGAGGGTTGAGAAGATTAAAATTATTTTATATGATCACAAAAATGATAAGTATTGGAGCTAAGTTTTGAACCTGACAACTACTCAATGTTCCTAAATGTTCAGTACACCATACTGCTTGATGATATAATACTTTGCCAAAGTTCTCCAGATCCCATGTTATTAACATAAACCTACATGGAATTAAGATAAATATTTAAAAATAGGTAAACACTAAGCTTTGAATTTACATCAACACTTCAAATGATTTGTGATCTCATATTATATCTCTCTGATAAGTCTTTCCCCTATCTCTTTTAGGGAAAAAAAAACAGACAAAACTCATTGGTAACCCATTGTCATCCACCCACACCAACAAAAACTACAACTGAAGTAGTTCATGCATTGCACACATAAACATGACCAGAAAAAAGGTAATGAAAAAAAATGCCCTCTTGATTCAAGGCAAAACTCTGGGTTATTAAAATCCTTCAACATTGCCTAAAAGGTAATACAGACTATACTTTTCCTATTCACTTCTGGACCCAATTCATTGTCGATTCAGTTTCTAAGATATATGTACAAATAGACTAAAACTATGGGTTGTCCATCCAACTACCTGGCCATAATCTAGATAATAAATATTCTTCATCCACTTACTTTTTATAGAATGGATACTTAAAATAGTTCTTTTGAATGATCACAGATTACCTTTAGTAGGATAAGAAATTCTCCAGAATTTGTTACATTTGGTGCACTATCATTTACAAATATCCACATGTGAAGGATCTCTCCCCATCTATAAGGAATCCCTCTTCCATTTGGGCCCTGCATTGGATACCCTTTATGACAATGGCAAATAACTTTGACAAGAATAAATCTCCCCATTTTATAACTCATATTACTATTTTTTTAAAATGGACAAACTATTAGTAATATCAACAATAATCTGTCCTAAAAAAATTAATCCAACTTGTCCTTTGAGGTCAGGGACCACATCAAAACTCTGTGACAGTATTTGCCCCAAGTATCTTATACAGCATATGAATTTATAATTTCCCTGTAACACTGAGGTCATTTTAGTGCACAGGAGAGGAAGAAGGAAATAGAAGGAATATAATAAGGGAAAATCACTATGACTGGCTATTCTTACCTCCTGAATTTGTGAATCCTACCAAACCAATGGCAACTGCTCCAGAGAACAGTTACAAAAAAATTTGTTATTTATTTTACTGGCATCTTCATTTCCAAATATGTCTCTGTCCTCTCTAAAAACCTTTCCCTTACAATAAAGAATATAAAAAAGAGGTGAGAGAGCAGTTTAACAAAACTAACCAGTCCATCATCTGAATCTGAAAGTATGAACAGTGTTCCAAAGCTATAGTCTTCAAGGTTTGCAAAGGTGGGATATATTTTTTTCTGTCATCTTCCTGCCCAAATTTGATTATTATGTCATTTTAGCATCTAGTATGTTCTGTTACCCCAAAGATGACATAGTCCCTACCCTTAAGAAGTTTACAATCTATTGGGTTTAAGTTTACTAAGATAGTTTCAAACTATTTTTTTCTTTTTGCTGAGGCAATTGAGGTTAAGTGACTTGCCCAGGGTCACACAGCGATAGTTTCAAACTTTCAAGAAATTAAGTCCTATGCAAAGTAGCTGGACCCAAGTTTTAGTGGCTGCTATGCTTTTCATGAAGTGAGTTATTTGTTATCCATTTTCTAACAGAAAGAAAATTGTTATTAAATAAATGCAGTTTCTTCTGTATAGTGTTTTTAGCAAACAAAAGCTTAGACTAGTCAGAGCTAAGAAAACAAAACTGAATAATCATTCTTCAATGTAACTCTCCTTAGTCAAGGTTAAATCAAAAGAAACTTATTTGGTTTCCTGGCTTCTTTGTGAGAACAAGTAAATGCCTGTAGATTTATCAATCCAATCCTTTTCACTAACATTGAAATCTATTCACCATATTTTATTCAGTATGTTTCAGAAACCTCATCCAGACACATTGAATAGATGCAGAATTGTCTTGCACAGAAATTATACTTGTTTGCATAGCATATCCATACTAAAATATGAGGTTTCCAACAGTGCCTGCACTAGAAATAGTTTTGAATTCATTTCATTCTTTTTTGCTCTTGCTCTTCAGTAGTTTGGGGATGATTATCTTCACTCTAGGTATTCTTTTAAAATAAGCTGGCTGGCCCACATCTCTGTGACTAAGGGTGCCCACTGGACAGTGTTTCTAATTTCATGATTATATCAACCAAGCTTAGTGAGAAGTCACATTGTGCCTAAGCACTTATGTTGATTTTTTTTTACATTGTGGAAAGAGGGTTTCTTAATTCCTTTTGTAACATGAAGTCCTTTCCCTTAATTGCTAAATGAAGTCTCCTTGGACTTTACCTAGATTCAAACTGGTTTGTTTGGACACTTATATGGAATCGACAAATCAATTTTGTTTTAACCAACCAATAGCTTTCATCAAAATGGTCAAACAAAGTGTGCATGTGGACATAACCTCATGAGGCAGCTAAGTAGCTTAGTGAATAGGCTGGCAGCAACAAGCTATCTCTGCTTTGTTGACAGATAAAGAAAATGAGTCCAGGACAAGTGAAGTCATTTGGCCCAAGGGCCCAGAGATAGTAAGTAATTAAACTAGAATTATAAATGAGGTTGAACTCAGTTCTTGGATCCCAAATCCTCTTCTCTCTTCTCTTTCTCTGTCCCTCCTCCTTCCTTTGTCTCTTTCTCTCCATCTCTCCATCTCTCCTCAGCCATAAAATATGGGCAATAATAGTACCCACATCCTCCCAGAATTTTTTTGAGAATAAAAGAAGGTATTATTTGCAAAATGCTTTGCAAACCCTAAAGTGCCATGTAAGGTATTTTTATTATTCCTACCCTGCCTTTGTATTCAGAGGATATGCCAAGTTTAACCATTTTTCTTTCTATAGAAAATAGTCACATAAAGGGGGCTATGAATCTGAATTATAGAAACTCAAGATCTATCAGACAATGATACTTATAATGTGGTTTCTATGACAGCATAACACCATTGAGTTATGAGCCTCCTCACATCTTGTATTCTGAGAACAAAATTGTAGATGACTAGATGTTTTCTGTTAGTAAAAGTTGCCATCAGTAGAATTAGAAAGCATATAATCTTATTCTAAGACACTGGGCTTTCCCTGAAGGAGACGTAAAGTCTTCTCAGATGATGTTACTTACATGTTCTCATATTATTTTTTTGAAAACATTTTTATGCTAATGCCTATTTTACAAATGGAAAATAAAATCCCAGAGAGACCAACTGACTTGCTCAATATAGATAGTACAATAGGAAATGGACTGGATTTGAAGTCAGAGTTCCTAAATTCTGATCTTGAGTCTGTCACTTAGATCATAAATTTAGATTCTGAAGAAATCTTGCAAGCAATCAAGTCAAATCCCATCGTTCTCTAAATAAAAACACAAGCCAAGAAGGTTAAATTACTTCTCTAAGGTTACACAGGAAAGAAACAGTGGAGCGTGGATTCTTACCCAGCACATGCCTCCCATGCCTGATTCTTTCTACTCCCCTGCACTGCCTCTCCCATGTGACTATATTAGCTAGGTGACTTAGAAAGAAATTTGAACTTTTTGTGCCTCAGCTTCTTATCTAGAAAATGACATGGTTGTCTTAAACCTCAGTTTCTTAAACTTTGGTTTGTGGCCCCATTTGGGGTTTCATGATTGAATATGGAGGTATGACACCTGGAGAAAACAGTACTAAAAGTATCCAGAAATGACAAGAATACAATCTTCTAAATTTTAGAGCTCTGGAGCAAAATTATAATCCCTCTGACCTGTCTTTATCTATTAAGCAATTAGTGTATAGTTAAATGACCACAATTTGGAATTGACACATCAGCTGCCAATATCTGAAGAGCTGAAGAAAAAATTCAAGGACCAATGGACATCTGCACAATTTCAGTACTGTTGATGGGGAAAGGGACCTCTCTCATTCAAAATCTCATCACGCAAAGCTTTTTCCACACTAGTAATTGAATCTGGCTGCTCTTTATCTTTACTAAAGATACATTTATGCTCAGATTTGCAGATCTGTGCTTCCAAATAAGTTAGGATTAGGAAGCTCATGTTTGGAAACTTCAAGCCAAAGGATTTCACCCCTGCAGCATCCAGTGGCTGCCTGTACTTCCATTTCCTCTGCATTTGTCAGTGAATGTATTTTCTTCTAGGTTAGCATCCTGATCAGTTCAGTGTAGACAAGTTTTGCCTTGTGGTCCTGGCAGAGTAAAATTTTATTCCAGGTTTCTGTTTCTCTTTGAGGAAGTGAAAAAATGCAAAGGTAAATTCTAAGCAACTAAGCCCTGGAATTGGCAGACACGAATATGCATGAATCTTAAATCTATTCTCCAGCGACTTATGTTTAACAGTACAATTCTGAGGCAACAATTGTATTGTGTAGTAGGAAGAACAATGGGGGGATAGATGGGTCCCTCAGACTCTAGAACTGTCTAATTCAGAAAACACTAACATGGAACATTGTCAGTGCCCAAAGTCTGTTCTCATCTATAATATGGTAATCCTGGCATTAGTACCTCTAGAAAAGGCAATCCGGTATTAATATGTCATCCCTCTAAACTAGACAATGCCTGAAAGGAGAAAAACCATTTAACTGCACTCTCTGAGAACATGTAATCTCATCTTCACCCCTTCCTATCCTGCTGCATATCTTCTCCTTCCCTCCATGTCTTTCTCTGAGAACCAGATTCAAATTAATATTGCCATCGACTCTGGAAATACTGTGTTAATTGACTGCTCCATTTTTCCACTCACCATCTTTATGACTTCCCAAACCATAACTTTATTCCCAGACTTACATTTACCATGTGTGTGTGTGTACATGCATGCGTATGTATATGTGTGTGTGTGTTTGTGTGTGTGGTCTCCTTTGTTACTATATTAAGAAAGGCAGATAGTCTCATTTGTGCATTTGTATTTCCAGAATTTAGCTCAGTGTTTGCCATATTCATTCACTCATATTTGGAATTGTACCCTTTGTCAGGATCTGTACCATCCTAAGTCTGGGAGAGAACAAATATCCAAGACAGAATATGAATAGTGAAAAAATGTCCTGTAAATTCAGCGTGTGAGCCACATATCCAGTCCACCACAATTGAATTCAAGTCCTCATCTTTAGAAAGACTGGCCATAATAGGGCATTTTCATTACCTCCCCTTTACAAATACTTTCTAAATCAAATGAGATGATGTTTTATAGCATCACTATCACTAAAATTATTATCACTCATAATTTTCATGAATTTCATTCTCTTGTTTTTATGTTGTTCAAAAAAAAATTAGTCCTGATTTAGGCCATAATCCCTCTATTATTGTTTTTTAATTAAAGTTCCTAATATCAAAATGGTTTCTTCACTCCATTTGTTTCAACTTTTTAATTTAATGTATTCAAAATTAACCATTTTACACCTTATTCTATTCTCTCTTGTTTATTCATAATTTCCCTATTCATACATCTGATAAGTAGCAAATTTCATGTTCTAATTTTCTTATAATAGCTCTTCTTATATCTGGGTCATGTATCCATTTTGACTGTATCTTGATAAATAGTGTAAGATATTGGTATAGCAATATTGTTTTAAGAACAACTTTGAGCAAGTAAGTGATAAATACCCAAATTAATCCCAAAGGACAAATGAAGGAAACATTATCCTCGTCCAGAGAAAAAAGTGATAAAAAGAAATATACATAGAATGATTTTCCATGTGTATGTACCTAAGGGTAGTCATTTCTAGAGTAGGGAGGAGGGAAAAATGGGAAAAAATAGAAATGTACCTGATAACTTTATGAAACATTTAAAACAAGTAGCAAATTATACATAATAGAATTGTAGTTTCACATATAAACATCTTTTATCATACTATGTTATAGAAATATTTTAATTCCATAAATTAAGAATAAAATAAATTATCTTAAATGATCTCTTTGCTAACTATCCATAGGGAAAGCAGGCTGCTGAAGTAGATAATCTCTAATGGGAATTTTTAAGTTGCCTGCAAAATTCTGGGCACTAAAATTTAATGTGTATTCCCTGAACCTCAACTGGAAGTAAATGCCACAGACTATTAGAGAGTTGCTCTGATGAGAGCCTTTTGAGCTTTCTTTTTTCCTTCCCTTCATTTTAGAAAATTTAAATATCCTGGCAGAATAGCTATATACTATCATTTGTCAGGCTATCATTTAGAACACTGACACAATCACTTAAGTAATATTCTTTTATTGGAAAATATTTGGTTTCAATTGGACCAGTGCAAAGGGTCATATATATGCTGCTGATATTACCTGAGTGATCCTGGGTCAGTCACAATCTCAGGTTTGCACAAGATGATTTTTCAGACTCCTACTGGAGCCAGAATGATGATCTTATGATCTTTTTCAGCACCTTATGTTCAACAGAGAGCTCTTTTGATTCAGGAGAAGGGTTGTCACTCCTGAATTTACTTCCTAAAAAGTCCTAGAGAGAAGCATTTTTCAGAACTCTGGAAGGATCAGGTACCAGTGATACTACTTAATGTGAAATATGCTTTCACATACCACTGCATAACTTATCTAGAGTCATAAATTAAACAGGCCATTAAAAAAAAAACAACAACAATGAGTTGTAGGAAGCCAGGGATGACAATTCTCCTACAATATAGCTGGGTATTTTGTCTCTAAGCTCCATGGCCCTAGGCCTCTAACAGGTTCCAATTTCAGGAATATGAACCTAACAATTTATTCTTTTTCAACTTTGTGCTTCTAAACTACTTCCTTTTTTGTCATGCTATAAACATAAATAGGATGGAAGAAAGCCAGAAAAGATGTAAAACGAACCTAAACCAAAAAAGAAGGCATCTTTAGTTCTCCCTAGTTACTCAATATGGCAGCTGAAAGTAGTATACTCTGAAAGACATAACATTAAATGGCCATCGGCCCAGGGCAAGTAATAATTTATGATGAGCATGTAGTATGGCCAGCTTGCTTTATTTAACTACTACTAAGCTTCACAGGAGGAGATTGGTCTGGAAAAAAAACACTTGGAGCTTGCAAATATTTGGTACTTGTTCAGTTTTCATGATACTAGAATGAGGAGTCTATCTAAACAACAATACCCCTAATGTACCATAAGGCAAAAGGAAACATAGTATGGCTTTTTAGGCAACAAAATTAAAGAATTTAGACAAGTATTTGTAAAGCAATTTAAGTTAATTCTTTTGATCATTCAGTGGGCACAGTGGATAGAGAGCTTGTATTCAGGAAGACAATAAGTCATTTTTCAGGCAAGTTTGATTCTTCATGACCTCATTTGGGGTTTTCGTGGCAGAGATACTGGAGTGGTTTGCCATTTCTTTCTCCAGCTTGTTTTTTACATAAGGAAACTGAAGCAAACGGTATTAAGTGACTTTCCCAGGGTTACATAGCTAGCAAGTCTCTGAAGCCAGATCTGAACTCAGGAAGATAAGTTTTCCTGCTTCTAAGAAAGCCTGGTGTTCTATTCACTGAGCCACCTGTTTACCCCTGGATTCAGGAAAACCTAATTCAAATCCTGCCTCAGATATTTATTATTTTTGTGGCCCATAGCAAGTTATTTAACTGCTACTTACTTCAGTTTCTTCATCTGTAAAATGAAAGAGTGGTACTTGATGACCTCTAAGTTTCCTTCTAACAATGAATCAATGATCCTTTGAGTATGTATTAAGAGGATATGCTAATAATCTATATAGGAAGATAAAATAAGTATGCAAATAGCAATACATGTGTATTATAAGTTGCCATTAAATGAGGTGCAAACTTTTGCTATGAAAATTCAGAAGTGTGGAAAGAACACATCAGTTTAAGAGGATTTAGGAGGGATTTCATGGAAGAAATGACATTTGAGCTAGTCAAAGAATGAGTAGGCTTAAGATAGTATAGATAGAAGAGGGAAGAAAATGATGATAGTAAAGATGGGCAAGTGATTAGGACTGTCAATAATCAAATTTGGCTGGGGTGAATGGTATATGTAGGAGAGTAGTAGGATACAAGTCTAGAGAATTATGTTGAGACTTGATTACAAAGGGACTTTTCAGATAAATGAGGTTGGGCTTTGCTTCTAGAAGGAAATGGAGAGAGTCAAAATGATCACATAAGGGAATGGCATTATTAACATTATACTTTATGAGTGCAATCATAGATCACTTTTAAGAGAACATTTTCAGTTGAGTGGTAGTGAAAAAAGCCAGTTGTTAAGAGTTAAGGAGTAAATGAATGAGTGGTCAGGAAACAGAAATTGGGAGAAGAGTCTATTCATAGGAAAAGGCACTACATAAAATGAGTACATCAAGCTGATCATGATTTGATCTAGTTTTCCCCTTCTCTTAGCCTATGAACAATGATTTTTGTTTGACTATTTTGTGTAGTGCCAAGTTACACAGGGGAGATGCTCCTGGATGCACCATGTAATGTGAAGATGTTTAACTGGAAGAATTAAATTCATGGAAAATTAACCTGCAAGAAAGGTGTCATAGTCTTCTTTTCTTAATTAATGAGAGTTTTAAAAACACTAAAAACTGGTAGAATTTCAGAATTGGAGACAGACTGATTTCAACTATATTTAAAAAGAAAAAGAAAAGAGAAAAATAGAGCTAAAAGTTACAAAACTTTGAGCAAGCGTAGAAGGGACAAAGGACAAAAACTCCTTCCTTGCTGATTATTGATTTGTTGTTTTTGTTGTTGTTGTTTTTAGTTTATTTCATTCTGTTTCATTAAAGACTAAAGGTTGGAGGTTAGGGGGAAATCAACTAATCCACTTCTGTGATCTCTAAATTTATAATTTACAAAAGTAAAAGTGTAATAGAATCAATATTTTAAGGATCTATAATTTCATTGGTGAGGATGCTCCCTCCACCAACACTACATCTTCGTGACTTAGTAAACAGCCATTGGGTTGCCTTAGTTGTAACATTTATTACTTTATGGACACTGGTGATGAGCCTCTCTGATGTTAACTAAGCAGGTCCTCAGATGACAAGCATACAACTCATTGTTAGGTCCACACCTGAAATCATTCCAGCTTGGTAGAATTTAACAAAGCTAAAGCTCCTCTTCTATATACCATAGCACTTCTCAAACTTTTAAACAGTAAGCATAAACTTTAAATAGCAATATTCTGGATAGGACAAATATAACCTATAATTAAAATAGAAATTTCTTACCATATACAGTATACTTTGGGATTAATAAAAATAATGGTATATATTTTAGTTGTAGGTCACAGTATTTGTTCTTCCAAAAATATTGCCATTTAAAGTTTGTGCTTGCTGTTTAAAGTTTTGAGAAAAAGTTCTGGTATTAAAAAGACAATTGAACCAAATTCTCTGCATAAGGAACTCAAGGTTTGACTTTACCACTTTCTAGCATTACTCTCAGGCAAGCAAGTCACCTAACTTCCTTTTTTAAAAAAATGTTTCTAAGTTTTAACATTCTTTTAAGAACTTTGAGTTTTAAATTCTCCCTCTCCATCTTCTACCCCACTCATTGAGAAGAGAAGTAATAAAACATCCATGAGAAGTCATGTAAAACATAAGACAAGCAATATGATACTGCATGAAGTCATGTAAAACTTATTTCCACATCTGCCATGTAGAAGGAAGAAAAGAAGGGAGAGAGGGAGGGAGGGAGAGAGGAAGAAAGGAAGAAAAGAGAAGAAAGAAAGAGAAAGAAAAATCTGTATTCAAATATGTATTTAATCTGTATTCAAAATTAGTTCTCTCTTTGGAGATAGGTAACATTTTTTTTCATGTCTACTTTGGAATGCCCATCAATCATTGATAAGAATAGCTAAATCTTTAACAACTGATGATCATAACATTGCAGATATTGTGTATGATATTTTTCTATATTTGTTCACTTTACTTTGTATTGGTTCATAGAAGTTTTCTCAGGTTTTTCTAAATCCATCTCCTTTATCATTTATTTATTTATTTATTTATTTACTGAGATAATTGGGGTTAAGTGACTTGCCCGGGGTTAAGTGACTTTCCCAGGGTCACACAGCTAGGAATTGAAGTTTCTGGAGCCAAATTTGAACTCAGGTCCTCCTGACTTTTTTTATCATTTTTTTTAATAGTGATGAGTTTTAGGTATAGCATCAAATGATGAGACTGATGGAGGTACCAAATTTTAGTGTTCAATCATATGATGAATTCATAATGGACTTTCTGGCAAAAGGTAGGTTTATTTACAAGAAGAGGTGACTGACAAAATGAAGAGGTAAAATAGAGACCAGGAATGGAAAATATGAAATATATTTGGGAGAACGGATAGTTAGCAATAAAAGTTTTTAACAATTAGCAATGGAAAAGACAAGTTGCCTAATAGAACTCATAATTAACCAGGACAAAGCAAATATTCCAGGAGGAGGAAGTACTCCATTGACTGGCAAGCTAAATGCATAGAGGATTTTAGCACCTGAAATGAATTAGCTATAATAAGGAGGACACCTGAGGCATGAGGGGGTGAGAAGAAAGACCATGAGGTAGAATGCTGTGGCAGGCTAACCCAAAGGGTATTCAGCAAAGATGGTGTGACCCACGGAAAGATTTATAGGGGAAATTTATCCTTGAGAGTTTAATATCTGATTGGATATAGCAAAGTGGGGTTACCCAAAATTTCCACAGGGGAGAGACTATTAAGATTGAATTGAACCCATCAGTGCTCTTCTCTGCTTGCATCATGAAGTTATCATATCAATACTTCAGACTTTCTCTGCCAAGCCAATTTAGTAATCAAGGACCTTATCAATAGCACAATATCACAGTTATAAACCATATCCTGTTCAGCCATTTCTAGTTGATGGGCAACCCTTCAATTTCCATTTTTTTCCACCACAAAAAGCTGCAATAAGTGGTTTTGTACATATAGATGTTTTTTCTTTAATTTCTTTGACTTAGAATTATCATTCAATTTCTTTACTATTCAGATTCTTCATTTGTAAAATGAGGAAATTGATGTCTATAATCTACCTCTTCCAGAAATAAAATTCTATAACATTACATTCTACCTATTTGGTTAAATAGGCATAGTTCTTACAACAGCAAAATGTGAAAAGTAAATCTTCCCTCTCCTTTCCCCCTCTGTATTTCAGTAGCAGAATATCAAGATGTTCAAAAGCAAAGAGAATTTTGCTCTTCACCTGAAATTTCAGATTTTATTACATATTTGGGGGACTTGGTTAGAAGGAAAAATAACAATTGACCTCACCTACGTTAGCTATTTTCCCTCTTGTATTAAGTTGTCTTGTATTTTCAGAAGGATGAGGTGGGGGAAACAATTGTAATTTATATCAAATGAGGACTTCTGTCCCAGGATTTGGTAAATGGGGGGAGGTGTTGGAGGGGTAGTACTTGGCAAATAGAAGCCAGCCAACCCTCTCATGAATCAGGTTCCGATAACTGTGGACTTTACAAGTCCCATATTCTCTGATAAAATAACTTCTGAAGGAACAGGGAAGGATTTAGGTTGTATTTCCAAGATGTAGCTGTCACTGACTTCATAACAAGGTCATTATATCTAACTATTGGTATTCTCTATTCCTAAGACCTCATACAGTCCTCCACACAATTCTAATGATAATAATTCTCTAGGGACATTCACAAGACAGGAGCACACAAAGAAAGCTGCCCAAGTGACCAAATTTCCCAGAACTTCACTGCTTTGCCATAAAGGAATTGTATCTGTTTCTCAAGAGGCAATTTAGAAATTCTAGCCTTAAGGCCTTAGATTTCCCTACTTTTTTTAAAATATGCAGTCCATGGACTTTTCAATAGAGGAAGGGGGGGCAGTAAGGGGCAAGTGTCCTCATTAAGGCTACTGAGAACTGTTTCTCCCCACTTGCAAAATTCAACTTTCTAGCCTCCCTAATGATAGTTTCATTATTTACCAACCAAATAGGTAACTACTGAGAAATTTTGACAAGTTCTCAAACAGGAATGATTTGATGAATGAAGGTCATTATAAACCTAACATCTTATCACTGTTTTAGCCGATTAGTCTTGGAAATACTACTTACCTTTGTTTGGGATCTAGCCAAAAAATTACCTGCTCTCCATTTATTCATGAAATACCTATTGATATATATATACTACAAGTATAAGACTTGTATTCCACTGTATCCATTTATCTGGGGAAAGAAAAAAGGAGAAAGAGGAAAGGAAGGAAGAAGAGGAGAAGAAGGAAGAGCAGGAGAGGAAGGTAAAGGAGGAGAAGAAATTTAACCTAGAAAATTTTCAGTTAAGCCCCTTAACTAGTATACTGGTAAATATTTTATAACCACTCTCCAAAACTAATCACCACCCCCCAAAAATGCACATAGAACAAACACACTTTTCAGTTTATTCTACATTATGAGCAATTTTTCTCCATTTCTTAAATCTAGACAGTCAACAAAGTTATATAATTCAAGCTATGATCTGTAGCATTTGCCAATTTCCAAGATATAAATGCTTACATTGAAAATTTAACAATAATGATTGTTTTAATCTGGTTAGTCTATTCTTCCTTAACTTGGTAACTGAATAATCTATCAGAGAATAGCACTTCTGATGTTTACTGGCTTTATCATCAAGAAAACATAGGTCCTTCATCAGTCAGCACCACACCATCCATATGTGGAACCATCAGTTACAGCAAATGGTGAAGTTTTAATGCCGTGGATAAATTCTCTTATCTTGGCAGTATGCTTTCCAAGGATGCCCATATTGACAATGAGATTGACACACTCAAGACCAGAGCTCCTAAAGAAAGTATGGGAGAGGTATTAGACTGACTACCAAACTGAAGGTTGATATAGAACTGTTGTGTGCCTTTGAAACCTGAACAAACCTGAAGACCACCTGGCAGGAGAAGATACCAGATACCGAAATCCTTTCTCAAACTAACGCCAAACATTCCAACTCTACTGCAGAGAGCACAACTCCATTGGGCTGGTCACATTGTTCTAATGCCAAATGCATGCTTGCCAAAAAAATATATACATATATACATATATATATGTATATGTATACATATATATATGTATATATATATATATATATATGTGTGTGTGTTCTGGAGAACTCACACAGGGCAAGCACTTACGAGATGGTCAGAAAAAGTGATACAAGGCCTCTCTTAAGAACTTTAGAATTGATAGTATGGCATAGGAGATACTGGCACAGGATGGCCCAGCATGGGGGCTCTCTTCAGAGAAGGTGCTGTATTCTATGAGCAAAGCAGAATTGAATTAGCCCAGAAGAAGCATGAGATGTGCAAAAGCAAAGAGTCCACTCCAAATGTTCATAGGGAATATTTGTGGCAAATATAAATTAAAAAATAAAATACCTGTGGCAAACAATTCTGAGCTCCTATTGGGCTGATCAGCCACAATCAGACACATTGTAAGCTGACTTTAACAGTGATGTCATTTTGGTTTTCTTGAGAACAAAGGATGACAACAACCAACCAAGCAACCTGGTGTGACTTTGGGTAAGTCACTTAACTTCCTCTAGCCCTAATTTTTCCTCATCAATAAAAGGAGGGGGCCATGCAACAAAGCCTCTGAGAAACCTTCCAACTCAAGCCTTTTATTCCTAAAATCTTATGAATACATCTTCCATTTTACTATGCAAGACTGGGCAATGCTTCACAATTCAGACTTGATCACTGAATTGTGTTATAGATCTCATGAATTAGTGTGCAAGACTAGTGTGTTTTCTTCTTCTTCTTTTAATATAATAACTTTGTATTTGACAAGTGCTAAGACTCAAGACTTTAGGATAAGAATACATCATTTGATAAAAACTGTTGAGACCAGATCTGAATTCAGGTATTTCTAACTCCAAATCCAGTGCTCCATTCACTGTAGGCTATTTCATGGGAAAGACATTTGCTTCTAACAAAATAAACACAAATGATTCACCATTAACATTAACAAAACAAATAATTAAATGTAATTTATAACTATTGATCAAAGTTTTCAATTCACAATTATAGCATGAACTGTTTTGTTTCTTTGTTTCAGTTTTCATTTCCTAATGGATTTAAGCATTATTTGTTCATTTGGTTATTGGTTTGTTTTGCTTTTTGAGGGGCCGATATATATTTTTCCCTCCTACTAACTGAGTTATTTTAGGCAAGTGGCTTTATGTCTCAGGACAGCATTTTCTTCATCTATCAAAATGAGCAGTCTGAGCTTCAGTGGTATTTCTATAGTAAAATTCTTAAATTTCTGGGATTTTCTATAATCAACATAGCATTCAACAAGGATCTATTTTTCCCCAAATAGTTTAGTTGTAGGCACATCATAGCATCTGAATTCAGAAAAACCTGAGGATGTTTTTAACCACATCTGTCACTAACCTCCAAAATTGCATTAAACAGGGAAAATGAAAATTTAGAGGAGCAGAATAACAACCATCCAGGCACTGGTCCAGTCACCATAATACAGTAAAATTGTTTTCCCTGTCCAGCACTTTGTGCAAGTTAAAACCCCTTTTCCCCCTATTGGGAAGGAATAGATAGAAGCCATTTGGCCCTGTGCATCATACGCTTTGCAGGTCCTGATTCCACAGTTGCCAACATGAAAGAGAATAAGTATCTATTTCATCTTCCTAAATCAATCCCTGTCCCTGTCATGACAATATTTTAGCATATGTTGCAAGAAACACTACATTCCTGGATTTCATCTTTGGACAAATTTATACTCAATGTAATGAGATGTTATAAATAAAATAAGCTGGAAGAAATTAATCAATTCTTCAACTAGTCTCAGCTCAGGTTCTTATAGAGATGACCCTTAGAGTTCCAAGAAGTCAGTGGAAAGGTAGTCATAATGTTAAGAATTTAGTCCCTGGAGATGGAAGAGGTTATACATGTACAGTGCAAGGGAAATGATGAGCTTTGACCTTATTTATGTTGCTGCCTAGGGATTAGAGAGCAAAAGTTTAATAAAATAAATTACATGGTAGTTTTCTTTGGAGATAGCATTGCACACTCTAGGAGGTAGGGTAAATGAGGAGAGGACATGCCTTTGGTGTGAAATTCTGAAAGAATCCCAACCCTTTCCAATTAGAGTAGTAGCTTGGATTCAGTAAGGCTATTTAAAGGCCCCAAAAACCATTAGATGTGGAGACAGAACATGTGGAATTGAATTTTGATTATACTGAACAATGGACACTTCTTTTTGATTCTCTGAGTCTCTGTTTTCTCATCCCACATTTGGCTTCTGTGGACTTCAACTTACATATTTTGTGAGTGGCCAATAGCAGCAGGGCACAGAACCCCTGCAATATAAATTAACATAAACCAGAGTGTCCCTATGAATATCACCTAAGTCTGAGACTGGTCTAAACTGGAAATTGCAGGAAAGGTTTGTGATGTCTCACCATGAGCAATAAAAAATTCATGCACCTTGAAATAGGCCGCCAAATTGTCCCTTCTGCCTCCCAGCAGATAAGCCTTGCCTGGTATACAGTCATCTCTAGCAGGAGAAAGGAAATTCACTGATCCCACTGAGCAACTTGCAATAGGACTTCAACATTAAAATACCAGATGGATTGAAAGTGACAGACCTAATAAGCAACTTCCAGAATCTGCATGAAACCTAATTGTAGAAAATCCTCAGTGCAGCTGCTTCTATTTGCCTCTCCAAATCCTTAAGCCAAACAACCTAGATCAGACAACCTCAGCATGCTCCTGCACTTCTCAAATCATCTTTAATGTTTGGTTAGATTTTTCTACCAGTCAGGCTCAGAGGAAATCATTCAGAAAAAAGATTCTCATTTCTCATTAGGGGAAAAATTAGATAAAGGAAGTAGATATTAATTGGCATTTGGGGCTAACCTTTTTTTAAAAATTTATTTCAAAATTTCCTTCCCCTCCCCAGAATTCCTCAAAGAATGGAAGCTAATCTTCCATCAATGACATAATGATAAATGATCTTAGTGCTCAGAGAGATGTATAATTAAATAACACAAGAATTTTTTATTAACTAAGTTTTCTGGTTCAGACACATACTTAGGTTGTTTCCTTGTTATGTTTTTTGTTTGATTATTTCATTTTCATGTAATCAGTAAAGAACTTCTAAGAACAGGAGTGGAAAAAAGAGTCACTAGAGAATTGTGTGATAAAGAGGAAGGGAGAATGGTGACTGGTGGGTTGTGTTAGAATGTTAATGGTATCCTGGGGGTGTCAGGAGAAAGTAAGAAAGGTCTTCAGTAGATTAAGGAAGCTGGAGGAAGATGTTGAAAGAGAATCATAGAATGAGCATTCATGATTGGACTGTGAAGTGATACATGGAATCTAATTTTACAAAGTCACAAATTCTGATATAATAACTGAAGTACAAAAGAATCACAAAGTTAATTTGAGGTAACAGAAGTCAACTAAGTTGTTTCATACCCCATTGACTATATTCCATGGCCAAGAGCCTACAATGGTGTATCCATACATCTTCTCCAACAGGACAATATTTACTCTGCTTTTGTTGAGGATCTCTGTTACCACTGAGAAATCCTTCCATTTCTTGAAAGAGGGACTTCTTGACCATTCTTTCCCTAATCACAGTGATTGTATCATATCAGGGTTGTAGAAAAGCATAATTGTGTTGCCCCAGTGAATCATCATCATTTTAGAAACATCACCAATAAGGATCATCAGTCAAGCAGCAAGGGTTTATCTAGTACTTATTAACTGCCTGGCACTATGTTAAGTCCTACAAGAACACAAAGAAACACAAACACATGTCCTCTACTTTCAAGGAGCCAACTTTCTATGAGGATGACAACATGCAAACTGTGTATGTGTGTATACATGTATGTATACACACACATATATATATGTATGTATATATATATATATATATATATAAGCTTTATACAAAGTGAATTGTTAATGGGAAATAATCTCAGAAGTGGGAAAGCAAGAGGAAAGAACCTCGTGAAGAAGGTAAGATTTTGGAAAGCAATCTGGAACTATGTTCAAAAATTTATCAAACTGTGCATACCCTTTGACCCAGCAGTGTTTCTATTGGGTTTATATCCCAAAGAGATCTTAAAGGAAGGAAAAGGACCCACCTGTGCAAGAATGTTTGTGGCAGCCCTTTTTGTAGTGGCTAGAAACTGGAAACTGAATGGATGCCCATCAATTGGAGAATGGCTGAATAAATTATGTTATATGAATGTCATGGAATATTATTGTTCAGTGAGAAACGATCAGCAGGATGATTTCAGAGAGGCCTGGAGAGACTTACATGAACTGATGCTGAGTGAAATGAGCAGAACCAGGAGATCATTATGCACGGCAACAAGAAGACTATATGATGATCAATTCTGATGGACATGGCTCTCTTCAAAAATGAGATGATTCAGACCAGTTCCAATTGGTCAGTGATGAAGAAAGTCTTATACACCCAGGGAGAGGCCTGTGGGAACTGAGTGTGGACCACAACACAGCATTTTAACTCTTTCTGTGAATATTTCCTTGCATTTTGTTTTCCTTCCTAGGTTGTTTTTTTTTTTTCATCTTTCTAGATCTTATTTTTCTTGTGCAATAAGATAACTGTGTAGATATGTATACATATATTGGATTTGTCATATAATTTAACATATTTAACATCTATTAGACTACCTATCATCTAGGGGTGGGGGTGGGGGGAAGGAGGAGAAAAGCTTGGAACAAAAAAAAAGTTTTGCAAAGGTCAACGTAGAAAAATCACTCATGTTCTATAAATAAAAAGCTTTAATAAAAAAAATAATAAAAAGAAGGTAAGATTTGAGTGAATCTTTACGGAAACTAGGGAATTCTGCATCTAAAGATAGGGAGTGAAAGCATTCCAGGCATGAGATAAAGCCCATGAAAAGGCACAGAGTCAAGAATTATGGTATGCTGTAGGAGGAATGTTGAATTGTGGAGAATGTGGACTAGAGGTTAGAATGAAAACGTAAGGAGGAATTGTACTGTGAAGGGCTTTAAAAAACTAAACGAAGGAATTTATATTAGATGCTAGAGGTAATAGGGAACTATTGGAGTTTAGAGAGTAAAGAGAAGAGAGATTTGGTCAAGCCAGTTTTATGGAAGAGCTTGGATTAAAGTATTACTGTGAGGAGGAGATTATTTTTTGATTAGGAAGCAAAGTAATAAGATCATGGAGAAACAGGATGGAATTGTGGGTAGCATATCAGACTTGGAATCTGAAAGAATTCGATTTTGCATCCCACCTTTGAATCTATTTCACTGTGTGTCACTTAACTTGACTCACCTTCCTGAGAAATGAATATAATCATAGTATCTATACCACAGAATCATTGTGAGGCCTGAATAAAAGGATCATGTAAAGAGCTTTGCAAACTTTTCAATGTGATATAAATATCAGCTCTTACTTTGGTGTTCCCTTATTCATATGGCCCTGGTCTAATTTCAACTATTTTTTTCATTCATGTTCCAGCTCCACAAGGCAAGAATTTCTGCAATACCAGGTGAGGTTTCTGAAAATGTGCTCTCAAGATTAAGATTCTGTGGCTTCCCTAGGAAATACATCATTCTCACCTTACTAATAATTTCCTTTATTGTTAACTTATTAGACTATTCCTGATTGTGGCTTCATTTTAGTAATAGGGGATATGATCCCTTTGGATATATATTTCATCTTAATATCTACCTCCTATTCATAAGCTTATGAGAGAGCCTTTACCCTGAATGAAAATTATAAATCTTTACTGATGGAAAATCATCAGTTAATGCCCAATTCAGGAAGGCAGTGGCTTTTAGGCCCTGGTGCCACTACCTACTGTGAAAACAGATCTTGATATTTCTTCATGTGCAATGTCCTATTTCAATAAGTCTAAGGCATTAAAAAAACAAGGACTGAAGTCAACAAGTTGGGATGAGACACAATCATCAATATTTATACATTTGAACATGAGATGAATTTTTTTTACTAATTTTAAGAGAAATAGAGACAATTTTTTTTCCTTTCCCAGTTTCCTATATTGTTTTCTTTTTTCTCAGTTATACATGTACATTATTTTTTTAAAAAATACATATTTCTTTTGAATCATGTTGGGAGAGAAAAATCAGAACAAAAGGGAAAAACATGAGAGAGAAAAAGAGAAGAAAAAGTGAACATAGAATATGTTGATTTACATTCATTCTCCATAGTTCTCTCTCTGGATGCAGATGACATTTCCTATCTAGAGTTTATTGGGATTGCTTTAGATCACTAAACTGCTGAGAAGAACTGAAGTTGATCATTGTATAATCTTGCTATTACTATGCATACTGTATTCCTAGTTCCATTTGTTTCACTCAGCATCAGTTCATATAAATTTTTCCAGGCCTTTCTAAAATCAACTTTTTCATCATTTTTAATAGAACAACAATATTCCATTACTTTCATATAACATATTTTTAGCCATTCCCTAAAGGCATGTACTCACTTTCTAATTCTTTGCCACCACAAAAAGAGCCACTACAAACATTTTTGAACATGTAGGTCCTTTTCCTTTCTTTATGATTTCTTTGGGATATAAACCTAATAGTTGCACTCCTAGATCAAAGGGTATGCACAGTTTTATAGCCTTTTAGGCATAGTTACAAATTGCTCTCCAAAATAGCTGGATCATTTCACAACTCACCAACAATGTATTCATATACCAGTTTTCCCACATCCTCTCCAAAATTTGTCATTACTTTCCCCTGTCATTTACCATTCTGAGAGGTATGAGGTGGTATCTCAGAGTTATTTTGATTTGCATTTCCCTAATCAATAGTGATTTAGAGCATCTTTTAATATGACTATAGAGGACTTTAATTTCATCATCTGAAAATTGTCTGTTCATATTATTTGACAAATATTTTCTTTAGTTATTATAACTATATAAGCAAAAGTACTATCTATTAGATTAGAAACTTCATGAAAGTAGTAGTCAGATCCTTCCTCCTTCATATACTTACCTTAATAAATCCTAAAATAATGCTTTGTCTATAATAAATGATGCTTAATTAAGGTATGAAGAATTGCAGTACTAATATAAAAGTTATCATACGGTCTTAAGTAGTAATTATGACTTAATATTACCTCCCAGGTAACTATAACTTCCTAGAGACAAAGACACTATCATACTTTATTATCTTCCTCTAAAGCATCTAGCAGGTATTCAATCAATATTTCCTTATAGAGATAGGAATTAGATCTGTGATCTCATCCATATATCAAAATCTTTAGTGAAGGCACTCCACCTATCAATGCAGGCCAGCATCTAGGTGCAGTTATAGGAATAGAGAGTTTCTTAAGGAATTGGAGGTCTAAGGGACTTGTTCAGGGTTGGTCAGCTGTTATTAAGAAATTAATTTGAAGTCAAGTGTTCCTGACTACAAGATCAGTTCTCTCAATATTTTTTAAAAATACTTCTCATTTGACACAATACAGGATTCTAAATCAAAAAGACTTATTTGATGCCAATGCCAATGACCAAGCTTAATTTCTTTTTTTTTGTCATTCAAATAATCTTTCTATTTTTTTTTCTTAATTACCTCTCTCCCACAAAGATAACAAATTTTGTGACTTAGTTCTAAAGTATAATTGAAACATAAGAGAAAGATGCCAAGGTGCTGGGAACTGGATACTAGATGTTCCTTCTCTTTTGTACTTCTGTGAGTCGTGTACACATGGGAGGAACAAAGTAAATAGTCATTTGATGATTGACAGCATTTTCAAAGTTGGAAATTTGGTCAAGGCACAAGATTATCATAATTCCCCCTTCATAATAACAGAAAGGAATGATCCCTCTGCTAATGTCTTGTGCTTTTCATATGAGATATTCTCTCTGAAGAGTACATCCTGATAAACCTTGGAGAACTTTTAGTCAGATTAATTAATTAAAGACAGTTTGGTCTCTGCTGCTTTGGAAATCCCTTTCCTGTTAAATCACTGTAGTCTCTTTAGTTGCTCTTTTGAAATCCCTTTGGTGTGAGAGGTTTGTAATATGAAGTATTAGGTCTAGTAGGTAATCAGATAGCAACTCTGGCTTGTGTCTTTGCTTCAAAAGAAATATCCTCCCAAGATATTTAGCAAATTCCCCTCATACATGGTATCCTGACCCATTCAAGTTGGGCTCTATGGATTAATGAGACTTCCTAGAAAGAAAGGACCATCATCTGATACATTTTCCAGAGTTGTTATATTCCAATGACTACATGTGTCTTATTGGGTGCCTTTACTAAGCTTCTTCATCAAGCAAGTTAAAATAATTCTAATTCTACAAACATTTCTTAAATACACATTACATCTCAAGCTTTGTGACAACTATTAGAGAGAAATAATGAAAAACTATAGACTCTCTGATGTCAATGAACTTGTGGTCTAGGTGGGAGAAGAGGGAAGCATAAAGGAGAGAGCAGCATAGGCAATTATGAAACAAGGAAGAATATGAAATAGACAAAGAAAAGACTCAAAGTGGCATCTAAAAATTGAGGGAATCAACCAAATTCAACAAAATCCCCAAATCTTAGGGGCCTAGGTGAATAGAGACATTTTCAAGTAGAAAAGGACCAGATATCTCATACAGAAGATTGAATTTGAGCTGCTTCAAAACACTTTGAAAATGTAAATAATACATTCAAAATTGAAACAAAGAAATCCCATGTACTTAACCTGAATTTTGCAGAGTTGACATGATCCTGATGTTATTCTCCTTATTTCCATCAACAAGCAAGTTGTACTTTTTAAGAGTTTATATAACAATATCAACTATTTTTATTACTTATGCAAGAGAAAAAGGGTTACTCAAAGATGTCACTAAGGTGGGGCCATCAGAGCATTTTGCTAAGGTTGGAAATCTGAAGACTTAACAGCAATGTTTCGGCATTTATGTCTCATAATACATCAACATCAAACTCTGTGATAGTAACCTTACAGTGGAAATTGCTTTCACTTTTATCTGGCCCAGAGTAGCAGCAATAACAGGCTCATTCTAGAGCAGAGTTTCTTAAAATTTTTCCACTGATAACCCCTTTTCTCCCAAGAAATTTTTACTTGACCCCAGGTATACAGGTTTATAAAATAGTTATACAAACCAATTGATAATAAATCATAAAGAAATTTGTTTTAAAACAATTTTGATATACATACAATTTTATCATTTATTGAAGATGAAAATAAATTTGCATATTAATCACATGGATATGTGTGTTTATTTTATATGAAGAATTAAATTTAGGCAGAATATTTGATACTTTTACTGGTGTCAAATTTTTCATGACACCCCCATTCAGTTACAAGACCACATATGGGGTTGCCATCCACAGTTTAAGAACCTTTGGTCTAGTGTATACTTCCTCCCCTGCCAACAGCATAGATACCTCCTGGTAACTGGATCATACTCACCTCCTTACCTGCTCCTCTAGACCCCACATTTTTTGAACCAATTGAGCTTAATTAGTCTTTTCCTCGCCCTCACCTCCATTTATCCCATGTGCAAAAATTGCTAGCAATATGTCTAACTGAAGATTCCTATTTTAATTTTTAAAGATGATTAGACTTGCATTGCACCCATTACAAAGATTTCATTCAAAGCACATGAAGTTTCTAAAGTCATAAGAGCAAGTTTATTTATCTCATAGAATCCATTCTTATTTATGCAAAAAGCCAGAATATTATAGCAGAGGGATGAGAGTAACTCAGGAATCTCTTTTTAGTATAAAGCTTCAAAGTCTCATCAGAGCTCTATGAGTTTAACAAAAAAAAAAAATTGTTTGCTTTATTTATTCACCAAGGCTTTATTTATTCTAAAAGACCCTATGTGGGTTATAAGCCATATAATTTATCAAGAGGAGACCATCTTCCAAAACTTTATATTAAAAAAGAAAAATTAGTACTTGCAGTCCATCCTTCTACAATCCCTAGTACATTATGTATTGGCCCTGAAGAAACAGAAAATGGAATATAAACAAAGTCTGGCTTCACCTTATTGCTAGCATACCTCCCACATACCATCACCCATTTTAAACACCCTAAAGCCTTCCATTCCTGATGGTTGAAAATCTGACAGGTTCATTCATATTCTTTGCCAAGCACACAACCCCGGAGGGTTTAGAACATCTTATCCCTAGTTCCTCAGGGAATTTATGCAAATATAAAGTTCTCCACTTCAAAGATTCAGGTTTGATAGGTGTTGCAACTCAAGTTTGAGTAGCAAGACTGGAGAAGTTTGTGTAAAGAAATGAGCCTAGACTGTCACTGCCAGTAGCAAGTATGAAGTCCCCAGCTATTGTGGACAATCTGAATTTTAAAAACTCTTTTGGTTAGATACACTGTTCTTACTAGGTGTAGCTATTTCCAACTGGCTAATATATTTCTTTTGATAATCAAAAAGGATGTATTGAATGCTGAATACCCTGAGTTTAGCACTTGGAATACTAAGATCCTAAAGGGAAGACAGAAGAAGAATAAGAAATGATAAGAATAGGAAAACTAATTCATAAGAATCAACAATGCAACAACAACAACAACAAAAACCACAGAAATTTGTTTAAAAAACACACACATCAATTAATTTTAAATGCTATAGGAGCTCCAAATAGAAGAAAACCAGGAAGCTCTGGGTCAGGGTGGTGAAAGGGGAGAATGAATTCACAAAAGATAGACGAGATAGTTCTTATAAGTCAGCTAAAAGGGAAAAGAGAGGACACAATAATAGTGAAGACACATGTGTGGGGATAAGTATACTATCTTTAGGGGACAGTGAAGAGAATAGCCTGATTGTATTGAAAGTATAACACAGGTATGTTAGGTAAATGAGAGATGCCCTTTGAGAACCTGACCAAAAAAAAATAGTCTATTTAACTGTTTTCAGAGCGGAGAGATCAGCAATCATGAATTTTAGTCCCTAGAGTAATTAAATTATTTCTATTACAATTGGTACTTTAGGGAAAAATTGGGGGGGTGATAAATTTAGTAACTTAGGATAATAGCTCTAGAAAATTCAAAGTTACCACAGAAATCAATTAAACTAGCCCAGCTGGCTTGATTTAAGAAAGAGAAAATCAAGGACCAGTTTATCCAAGGTTATAAAGAGAGGAAATATCAGATGTGAAATTTGTCCCCAGGTCTTCAGATTCTAGGAACAAAAGAATTCTTGGAGATATTCAATATTCAATAAGACTTAGAGGATTGTCCTTAGATTCAAAAAGACCTGGATTCAAGTTTTTCCTTTCACACATAATGCCCTAAGATATCTTACATCTAAGATATAAATGATCTGAAAGTAGTTAAACTCTCTCTTTGGAAAGAATCTTCTTATACAGATAAAATCCCTGGTCTAAAGTAGCTTCCAAACCCAGTCCAATCAACAACCTCAAGTTTTCCTAAGGTGATTGCTGCATTATTAGTAGCCTGATTGACTAAGCAAGTTTTTATCATTTCCATTCTAAATGGCAAAACCACTATCAGTTGTTTCAGTCATTTCTGACTCTTCCAGACTCCATTTGGAGTTTTCTTGGCAAAGATATTTGGGTGGTTTGCTACTGGAAAATGAGAAAAATAGGACTAATTGACTTGCCCAGGATCACACAGTTATTAAGTAACTGAGGTCAGGTTTGAATTCACAAAGTCTTCCTGATTCCCAATTTGGCACTCTATATACTGTATTATCTAGCTGCATCAAAAGATACCATAGAATGAATTAAAAGAGTCACAATTAATCAGACAGCTAAGGTGGAACAAAATCCCAAAGTTATTTTTATGTAGAATAATTATTAATATTGTTAAAAAAAAACAATAGTTGTAGAGAAGATGCTGACCTGTATCAGTTGACTGTCTGGGAGTTCCTATATCCATAGAATCATATGTCAAGTTCCTATTCTTATCACCAATAACAAAAGAAAGATGACCAATGGTGAAAATAATAAGGCTGATGAAATAAATCCTTTTCAATAAAGAACTTTAGTCAGATTGACTTCTCGTTTTTAAAAAAATGGATTTTGTTTAATCCCTGAAATTTGTCATCTATTGAAAAGATAGAAACATAAAAACCATATCTTTATCTCTTATCAGCTATTGGAATGTTTAGCTCTTCAATCTTGACAGCTCTAAATAACCTTGCCATAAGTATAGAATAGCTTATGCTGGGCCAATGCAAACAGAATAATCAAAAGTTTCACATAAGTTTATTATTTAACTCTGAATACAATATTAGCTTGTCATCTCGATATTTTTGATAAGAGCATATGTGAATTTTGACACCGAGGAAGTTTCCAATATATTTCTGCTATTTTAAAAAAGCCAAATGTAAAATACATAAATGTGTTTCTAAATTGCTACTGTTTATTTTAAGAAATAAAACATTCATCATCTTAAAATTCTGTACTTCTGTACAGACTGATTGCTGTGTAGTGAGGGTGGGTGAGGGTAGCAGCCAATTACAGTCATTTTTGTAGCATAGATAAACTAACTGCAGCTGGCTTTAGTTCTGTTCCTGCAGAATCCATAGTGGAATTCAGAATTCACTCAACACTGGCTTTTCTCATTTTCCTGGCAAAGGAATTGTGGGCTTAATTGTCCTCAAGGGTCTAAATATAAATTACGTCCATATATCTGAACTTAGCTTTTCCTCTGATGGAGAGTGATTGAAGAGAAAGAAAATGACAGAACTTGAAGATCCAGAATCATAAATAAGGTTAAAAGCAGCTTAGAACTGCTGCTCTCTTGTTTTCTTCACCTCAAAAGTCACCTATAGAGTAAGGCCTCTTGATGACAACAAATTCAATATAAAGTTAGTTCTCCAGTCATCACAATAAAAACTAGAGGTTCTGCCTGGCTTTGGGTGCTAACTAAAAACTTAAAAGCCTTTATCAAGACTGTCTTCTGGAGTCATCTCCTTGACCACTTGAGAAGACTCTTTACAATGCCTGATATTCCACCATTAGAGATGAATCATTATCTTATCATTAAGACTTTTTCCCTTTAGGCAATTGAATAAAAAACAAAACAAAACACAAGTATTTCAGAGAAATATAGTATTTTGCATTTTGATCAAATCACTAATACTTTTGCATTGATTAGGTTATGGATTCATTTAAAGCAAAATTAACAGCTAACAGAGAGAGCACAACTATTCAATCTCATTTTTTTTACTCTTTTCTATTGGGGAGCATAATCTTCAAAGTAGGGTAGAAAAATATATTATGGTGGGAATTTAGTCAAAGATAAGTGGGGTCTAGTAAGAGAACAATTAAGTATTTAAAATGACTTCAGATCTCTAGTCCCAGAGAAATTACATCACAGGATATCACAGATCAAATCAAGGCACCATGGAAAATGGAAAAGGTGTCAGAAGATTGAATGTGAGCATATATTATGCTTATTTGGGGAGAAGAGCAAGGGAAGGCACTACTATTTCAGAAATATTCAGACCCATAAGCTTCCCCTTATTCTGTGGCAAAAATCTAAGATAGATTATTTTATAGGTTGCTTATGAGAACTGGAAAAGGAAAGTAACTAATACTATGTATGAGCCAACATGGACTGACTAAAAATAAATCATTTCTCATTAATTTCATTTCTTTATATGAAAGAGTCACTAGATTTGTAGAAAGAATGTCATATAATTGATTGCAGAAGAGATTTGGCAAAATCTCTCATGATTTTTGGATAAGTATATGCTGGAAACATATGAATCTGATAAACTTAGCACCTGAGATCTTTGTTTCACTGTTCTTAGAAGGATTGATCTCACTCCTAATTACTATTAGTTAATGTCCTACAATATAGTCAGATAAATTCATAGCCAATTGAATGGTCAAATCCAGAGAAGTGATAAATGGATCACGATGAATTTAGACAGGTAGGAACTCATAATGGTATGCTGCAATGTTTTTGTCTTTGGCCTTGTCTTGTCCAACAGTTGTACCAATGGCTTAGATTAATGATAGGATAATCATATTCCTGGATGGTACAATGCTAGAAGAGATAATTACCACCCCAAGTAACAGAATTGGTCTCGAAAATATCTCTATGGGCTGGAATAGTAACTCTGTTAGATGTCAGGACAAGATTAAATTTAATTTGGAGAGATAAAAAGACCTAAATTTAAGTTCCAAAGAAATAATGCTGCAATAATAGTGAAGAGAAAAACATGTTTGGCTATGGCAGAAAGATCCCAGAAGTTTAGTTAAGCTCAAGAGACAAGTCCCCAAAATGAAATCTTAGGCTACATTGATAGAAATATAGCATTTAGAACAAAGAAACCAATCATCTTAATACATTCCTTACAGATTAGCCTACAGTTGAAGTATTGTATTTAATTGTCATCATACTTTAAGAAGAACATTGCCAAACTGGAAAACATACATAGAATGTTGTTAAGGTAGTTGAGGAGCCTACAAACAGTGTCATATTAAAAAAGGCTGGATGAATTGGGGGTGTTTAGCTTGGAAAAGATGAAACTTAAAAGGGAAATAAAATCACATCAGCTATGCATATAGAAACATTAGAAGCTGTGTCCTCGCAGTACTTAAATAAGATCCCACACTACAGAAGGCCCAACAAATGGTCCTCTAGTCATTTCATGAAAAAGTTTAGTGAGGGGAAACATCTCCCATCTCCCAAAGCCCCATTAATGGATAAACTTAATTATTAGGAAGTTTTTCTATACATCATGAGCAAATGTATCCCTATGAAATATACTGCTCCAGTTTTGCCTTTTTGGGCTAGAGAGAACAAGTTTAATCTTTCTCCTACATGAATAGAGTTATCATTTATCACACACACACACACACACACATACACACACACGCACATGAGCACACACACACACACATACACACACACACACACACACATAAACTTTCCCAAACAGTATTTTATCTAAGCTAAACACCCTCATTTCAATCCACTTACTCTCATAAAGCATGATCATTTCAAAATCATATCATCATCTGGATTTCCCTTCTGTGGGTGATCTGCTTTGTCAATGCCCTTCCTATATACATGTTGTCTAGAACTAAAGGCAATATTCTAATTGTGGTTTAAGAGGGCATGAAACAGAGCTATTATCTTCTTGGTCCTGGATACTGTGCCTGTCTTAGAGAAGACTAAGATCACATATACTATTAATTCATAATATTTCAACTCTATGTGGCATGGGGGAAGATCACTGGATTTAGAAGAACACTTTGGTACTAACATTGGTTATGCTACTTACTATTTGTATTCTCTTGTGCACTTAATTTAACTTCTGTCCTTCACTTCCCTCATTTATAACACACTTGACTTAGCTGGTCTCTAAACTCTAAACTCTAAACATGTCTCAATCCATTATCTCTATTTTACCTGGCAGCATTGAAAAGGCAAGTAGTGATGGGGGTGGAGGTGTGATGGAGAGAGAAAGAGAAGGCAATAAGCATTTATATAGCACCTATTATATGCCAGGTACTGTTCTAGTTACTAAAAATAAAAATATCAGGACAGCCCTGTGAGGTAGATTTGTTGTTAATTATCCCCATTTTATAGTTGAGGAACTTGAGGCAAACAAAGGTTAAGTGGCTTGCTTAATGATCATATAGTTAGTAAGAATGAAGCTGTATTCAAACTCAGATCTTCCCAAGTCCAGATTCAGCTCTTTGTTCATCCATGGTGCCACCTAGCTGCAATCAGAGTATAATTTCATTAAAGCACTAAAATGTTAGCCAAAACATTTAAGAGGTTTTGAAATCATTTCACTATGGCTACTTATGTGACCTTGGCCAAATCATTTAACCCCTTTCAACCCCAATTTCCTAGTCTATAAAAGAAAGATAATAAAAGAATCTATTTCATAGGGATGTTGTGAGAATCAAAGTAGATTAAACATATAAAACTATAAAAATTAAAATACTATATAAATGTGAATTATTATTATTAGATATTATGAAAGTTATATGGGAGAGAACTGGACTTTATCCAGATGGCACATAGTCCTTGAGTGGAATTATGTGACTAATATGCTAACGTGTTTGTGTGTGTGTGTGTGTGTATATGTATAAAATATGGTTTTCCTTTCCCTGATTAAACCTGTCTCAAACCCAAAGTTTGCCTGCTTCTTGTATAAGTGCTATGTTTTGCCAGTCTAACTGTGCTTTGCGGTAATTAAAAACATAAGAAACCATGTCATCATTGCAATTTCTGGGGTCAGTCTCCAGCTTCATATTTTCTGGGACTAAACTCTCTACCTGTGCTGGATTCCAAGTCAGAGTGCCAGTATTTTAAGTCCTAGTTCTAGCACTATTTGTGTCCAGGCAGATGACAACCTCTCTGTAAAATAGAAATCATAAATTTACATCTGAAAGAAACCTTAGAGAACAGTTGAGTCCTCATCTTACAAATGAGTATAATGAGTAAAAAAATATTTAAGTGACCAACTCAGGGCCACACAGCCAAACCATTTCTGATATAAGATTTGAATTTGTCTTCCTCACTTAACACTTGCCATACTGGCTTAATGAGATTACATTGAAAGTCAAATGAAATAATTTATAATAATTACTTTACAAATATGTAAATAACAGAAAATATGTAATTATAATATATAATGATATATGTTGAGTAATATATTTGTATCAATATAAATATCATTCATTATTATTAATATTAATAATGAGCTAGTATTTACAAGGAAGTCTAAAGTTTGAAAAGCGCTTGCCAGATATCTCAATAGATCCTCACAACAATTCAAGGGCATAGGTGCTATTATTAGCCTCATTTTAAGATGAATAAACTGAGACAGACATGTTAAATGAGTTGTCCAAGCTCACACATCTAAGGGCCAAATTTGAATGCATATCTTTATTACTCCAGGTTCAATTTTCACCAGTTAGCTGCTATTTTATTTTGATCATTGTTGTTGTTCTTCTGGTTGTTGTTTCTTACTAAAAAAGACTCGAATTTAGCTTCCAATCACTGCTTTACCATAATATTTTGAAAACTAGCATTCTTTGGACATGTTGCAGCATGTCCTTAAACTTATATTCAGTTTGTGCATCTCAGTAGTCTGAGAGTTATCAGAGAGAAAAATTCAGATTGCTAGTGTGAAAAACAATCACCTACAAAGGGGAAAAAACAGGCAAACTACCCCCAGAAGCGGAGGAAGGTAGGCATAATAATGGATAAGAAAGAGAAATGCCATCAAAGGAGATAAGCAAACAATAATTCGTATGAGAACTTGGAAGGCACAGTACTATGGAATACAAGAGAGTTCACAATCATAAGAAATTATCTTTAACAGGATTAAATGTTAAGGTGCATTGGAGAAAATAATCTGAGAAAAGATCACTAGATCTTGCTCCTTAAATAGTTATCAAAGCAATATCTCTT
Source organism: Myrmecobius fasciatus (assembly GCA_023553655.1). NCBI lineage: Eukaryota > Metazoa > Chordata > Mammalia > Dasyuromorphia > Myrmecobiidae > Myrmecobius > Myrmecobius fasciatus. The sequence continues at coordinate 727,849 of JAJPUD010000209.1, read as the reverse complement.
TTGCTTATATATATATATATATATATGATTATCCACTGCCCTTTTGAAAATAGGATAACTGCACTTACTTCTGTATCTCCTCAGATCTCGCCTTCATTCTCTGTTTGCCACTTCCCTTTAGGGATTCTCTTGTACTATTAAGTTTCTTGGACAGAGGGACTTGCTTACTTCTGTATTTACATCTCCAATGACTGACACAGTATCAAGCATTTATTGAGATACTTTGTGTTCCTTCTATTGAATCCTTCATTCATTTACTAAAGGGGAAGAGAATGCATATGCTTTCTGGAGGTGGGAGGTGGAATAGAGAGGTAACAGTGGCAAAAAAAGCCAAAACATAATCTGAGGAACATAAGCATTGTACTAGGAAAGATCAAGGTCATCTGCTGCATCCCTAACCATTGGCCAGTTGTCTTGACTTTAGTCTTGTCACTACATTTTTATGACTCTGGAGGTGAGAATGAAACTGACATTTATTTCACATATCTAATTTATGTGCAAGTCAAGATATCACCTTTGTGATGTTATCTGTCCTTTTCAAAAATGAGGGACAAACCACCACCAACAACAACAACAAAAACAAGCATTATTTTTGTAGTGCCAATCAAGGCAAGTTAAAAGTTGAAAAAGACATGTTCCAAACCAACCACCAGAAAAATAGCACACACATGTATGTGCTTATATACATAGGTATCATGTGTGTAGATATATACTTTTATATATTGCTTCCTCATTCAGTTTCCAAAGGACTATCTCTCAAAGATAGGTAATGCAGATAGTTATTTTCATTATACTAATGAGGAGATTAACAACATCAGAAAATTTGATAGTTTGCCAACTTGTCAAAGTTGAAATTCAAACTCTTCAAGTTGACTACCCTTTCTATTGTCTCATAACCAATAGAAATTATAAAGAATTAGAGTTGAGGGGCAGCTAGGTGGCGCAGTGGATAGAGCACCATCCCTGAAGTCAGGAGGAACTGAGTTCAAATCTGGTCTCAGACACTTAGCATTCCCTAGCTGTGTGACCCTGGGCAAGTCACTTAACCTCAATTGCCTCAGCAAAAAGAAAAAAAAAAAGAATTAGAGTTGAAAACTCTTGGGTCTGTGTGATTTCCCTCTGCTTAAAGTTCTTATAATATGTTGTTCAGATTTTTCTGCATTTGTTTCATTCTCTAATTTATCATATTTAACTGGTCACATCTTTTTTCCCCATAATAGATAATGATTTCCCTAACAAAATTGTCTGTCATAGATACTTTATGTCTCCAGCTCTTAGCAAAGTGCTTTGTATACACTTCTTAGTGCATACCTGACATGTAATACTTGACACATACCAAGTGTTATTTTGGGGAGGGTTTTTGTGTTTTTTGTTTGTTTTTGCTTTTTGTTTTTTGCTGAGGCAATTGGGGTTAAGTGACTTGCCCAGGATCACACAGTTAGGAAGTGTTGAGTGTCTGAGACCAGATTTGAACTCAGGTCCTCCTGACTTCAGGGCTGGTGCTCTATCCACTGTGCCACCTAGTTGCCCCATAGCAAGTGTTTTTAATAAATGTTTATTGACTGACTATGCATTTATTAAATGTTTATGGAATGAACACATAAATTCTCTCATCTAATAGAGTAGTTATTTAGTCAAGCTTTTTTGTCTTGTGAATACATAAACATCTTTCATTGTCATTTCTTCATGGAAGTCATTAATAAAAAATAGAATAAAATGTTAACTCTAACTAACTAGCTAAAAACCTGGGTTCCAATCCCAGCTTTGACACTTCCTTCCCATGTGCTATTGGGAAAAATTCACAGGTCTGAGATCTCCTCCCATTTCTATAATTCCACAATCCAATAAAAAATAGAGCTCCATAGTAAGCTACTAGAAACCAAGGATCATGTTTGTAGTTGAACACTGAATCATTAAATCACCCAATCACTTCCAGTTCTATTTAATTATTACCTGTCCCACATCCTTCCTTTCTATACATTAGTATGTAAGAAATTCTATTAAATTCTTTGCTAAATTTCAGGTACACTGTGTAGAGTACTTTGTAATCATAATAACCTTATAAGTATCTTGCCTTTTCTCTACAAACATTGAATTTGATTCTTAAAAATTGGGAAACTGAGTATTATTATTATAATTTTATAATTAAAACTTAATTCTTTGAAAGATTGAAAGACTTGCTCAAGTCCTTAAGACAAATATGCAATAAAATCATGACTCATACCAAGGTCTTCTGACTGCATGTTGTGTGTTCTATCCATTATAACAAAGTTAATTTGAACTGATTTGTTCTTAATAAACCCATCCAATATTGGTGAAAAATCTTTCCATTTATAAATGTTTATAACAATTTGAGAAGTGTAATTGAAATAGGGTGAAGTTAAAATGAGACTCAAAGAATTACTATTTCTCAAAACAGAATAATCAGTGGAGCTTTAATTTCACCAATTTGAGTAATCTATCAAAGTGAAAATGACAATTGATACCTAAAATCCCTTTCTATGTGACTCTTCCCTATCTCCTTCCTTAAGTCTTCCACAAAAGATCTACCCAATTTGCTAAGCATCTTTTCTCTTCTTAAAACTATGTGGATAGCAATAAAGAACATGAGCTCCCCATTAGTTACTCCCTCTTCCTCATTACACAGTCAAATCATCTTTCTTTCTGGATAGATCAGCCTAGGCATTTGGAACTCTTTATCCAACTGTTTTTATTTTCCTATATGAGCTATTAGGATTTTATTTAGGGACCTCTACACTGTAATAATAATCTTCTTGTGATTACCACCATGCTATCTCCAAATCAGAGAAGCTCATCATAGATAGGTAATCTGTCTTTGAATCCTGTATTTGATATGCTCCGTGACATTATAATTACAGAACACCAAGAAATAACTCTTTTAGAATAAAAATAAAATAGGGGAGGGTACCTAAAACCTTATTCACTAAATAAGGGAAGAAACAAATAATAAAATAGAATCTAAAAAATCATAGAATAAGAAGTAAATTAAAGAGGGAAAATCCTAAGGCTAGCCCTGGTTTTCTAATAATTTTCTGTGTGACTTTAAGAAAGTTACTTAACCTCTCAGTGCCTTGGTTATCTGTTTTGTAATGTAAAAGGGTTAATCTAGTTCATATTTTTCATCTCACTCTGTGATTGTCAGAAGCATCCAAAGCATACACAAAAAAAATTAAAAATTTGTATCTTTTAATCTTTGGGATCTCTATGTAATTTTCAGTATCCATTACCAATGGTTCCTCTATTTTTTTACAAGTTAAAAGTGGATCATCATGAATGAGAAAATATGAGTCTCTCAGACATACACTCACTTTTTACTATTTCCAGATATGCTATCAGACTTTGAGCATGAGAAATCAGAGTACTTGTCAATAGGACCTTAATACCATTAAAGGAATTATATAACCCTACCACCTTTTTTGCACATAGCTAACCCCAAATGAGATTTCCCTTGATTTTCATAACAACAATCAAACTCCCTACCTTGGGTCAGAGCTGAAGTCTTTGTGCCTAGTTTAATTGTGGACTTATTATTTTTCTGTGAAATGGTCACTAAAAGCTTATCAATAGGGAGGTTGGAAGGGCTGTCTTAAAAGATGCAGTTAAGGAGCTAACAGTAATTCCCACTTGCTAAAGTGGAAGGTTTTGTGCCTTAATTTGATTGGTGCTCTGAAACAATGAATGTTCTAAAGCCCTCCCTATTATTATTTAGAACTTGCAATGGAAGGCTTTCAGTGAATCTCATTATTACAACCCCTAATCTCAGTAGACAAACTATTCTGTGTAAATGATCAAAGCAGGTTTAATTTCAATTGTGCAAGGACAAATAGAAGTTGCACACAGAGGTATTTAAGACCATGTGTAGCTTAAAGGGAACATTGCCCAATGCATTATTCTGCACATACTGAGTATTTAAAGACCAAAAATAAAAGCCATGTTTGGAGAAAGTAACTGCTAAGATACAGTTCTTTGGAAAGAATGGTATACACTGCAGTTACAAAATAGAAATAACTAGCTATTAAGTCATCTAGAAAAAAAAAATCTAGGCATCATGGATGATATGACCAGAATTCTCGCATAAAAAAAGTCAACAATATTAAAAATATTATTCATAAAGATGAGGTTTTTATATATATTAAGAAAGATATTCAGGTATGTGTCTCTATTTGTATATATTGCCTTCTAGAGAAAAATAATACAAAGTTGAAAGAAAAAGAGAGAGAAGACAGGTAGAAAGAGAGAGAGGGAGAGAGAAAAAAGAAAGAAAGAGAGGGGGAGGGAGAAAAAAAGAAAGAAAGAGAGAGGGGGAGGAAGAAAAGAAAGAAAGAAAGAGAGGAGAAAGAAAGAAAGGAGAAAAGAAAGAGAGAGAGAAGGAAAAAGAAAGAAAAAAGAGAAAAAAGAAAGAAAGAAAGAAAGAAAGAAAGAAAGAAAGAAAGAAAGAAAGAAAGAAAGAAAGAAAGAAAGAAAGAAAGGAAGAAAGAAAGGAAGGAAGGAAGGAAGGAAGGAAGGAAGGAAGGAAGGAAGGAAGGAAGGAAGGAAGGAAGGT
>JAJPUD010000209.1:664577-703285 GCA_023553655.1 Myrmecobius fasciatus | reverse complement strand
CCTTTTTCTAATTAAATTAACTAGAGGTTTATCTATTTTGTTGGTTTGTTCATAAAACCAACAAAATAGATAAACCTCTAGTTAATTTAATTAGAAAAAGGAAAGAGGAAAATCAAATTGTTAGTCTCAAAAATGAAAAGGGAGAACTTTCCACCAATGAAGAGGAAATTAGAGCAATAATCAGGAGTTACTTTGCCCAACTGCATGCCAATAAATTTGATAACCTAAGTGAAATGGAGGAATATCTACAAAAATATAGATTGCCCAGATTAACAGAAGAGGAAATAAATTACTTAAATAGTCCATTTTAGAAAAAGAAATAGAACAAGTCATTAATCAACTCCCTAAGAAAAAAATCCCCAGGACCAGATGGATTTACATGTGAATTCTACCAAACATTTAAAGAACAATTAACTCCAATATTATATAAACTATTCGAAAAAATAGGGAATGAAGGACTCCTACCAAACTCCTTTTATGATACAGACATGGTACTGATACCTAAACCAGGTAAAACAAAAAAAGAGAAAGAAAATTATAGACCAATCTCCCTAATGAATATTGATGCAAAAATCTTAAATAAAATATTAGCAAAGAGATTACAGAAAATCATTCCCAGAATAATACACCATGACCAAGTAGGATTTATACCAGGAATGCAGGGATGGTTCATTATTAGGAAAACTATTAACATAATTGGCTATATTAACAACCAAATTAACAAAAAAACATATGATAATCTCAATAGATGCAGAAAAAACATTTGATAAAATCCAACACCCATTCCTATTAAAAAAGATTAGAGAGTTTAGGAATTAATGGACTTTTCCTTAAAATAGTCAGTAGCATCTATTGAAAACCATCAGCTAGCATCATAGGTAATGGTGATAAACTGGAACCATTCCCAATAAGATCAGAGGTGAAACAAGGTTGCCCACTATCTCCATTACTATTCAATATTGTATTAGAAATGCTAGCCTTGGCAATAAGACAAGAAAAGGAGATTAAAGGAATTAGAGTAGGTCATGAGGAAACCAAATTATCACTCTTTGCAGATGATATGATGGTCTACTTAAAGAACCCTAGAGAATCAACTAAAAAACTATTAGAATTAACCCAAAACTTTATCAAAGTTGCAGGATACAGAATAAATCCACATAAATCATCAGCATTTTTATACATCACCAACAAAATGCAACAGCAAGAGATACAAAGAGAAATTCCATTCAAAATAACTATCGATAGTATAAAATATTTGGGAATATATCTGCCAAGGGAAAGTCAGGATCTATATGAGCAAAACTACAAAACACTCTCCACACAAATAAAGTCAGATCTAAACAATTGGAAAAACATCAAGTGCTCTTGGATAGGTCGAGCGAATATAATAAAGCTGGCAATACTACCTAAATTAATCTATCTATTTAGTGCTATACCAATCAAACTCCCAAGAGATTATTTAACTGACCTAGAAAAAATAACAAAATTCATCTGGAAAAACAAAAGGTCAAGAATTTCAAGGGAATTAATGAAAAAAATGCAAATGAGGGTGGCCTAGCTGCACCAGATCTAAAACTATATTATAAAGCAGTGGTCACCAAAACCATTTGGTATTGGATAAGAAATAGAGTAGTGGATCAGTGGAATAGGTTAGGTTCACAGGACAAAATACTCAATGACAGTAGTAATCTAGTGTTTGATAAACCCAAAGACCTCAGTTTTTGGGATAAAAACTCACTATTTGACAAAAACTGCTGGGATAATTGGAAACTAGTATGGAAGAAATTAGGCATTGACCCACACCTAACACCATATACCAAGATAAGGTCAAAATGGATTCATGATCTAGGCATAAAGAATGATATTATAAACAAATTAGAAAATGTAGGATGGTTTACCTCTCAGACCTGTGGAGGGGAAAGGAATTTGTGACCAAAGAAGAACTAGAAGTCATCATTAATCACAAAATAGATAAGTTCGACTATATCAAGTTAAAAAGTTTTTGTACAAACAAACTGAATGCAGACAAGATTAGAAGGGTAGCAGTAAACTGGGAAAATATTTTTACATCCAAAGGTTCTGATAAAGGCCTCATTTCTAAATTATATAGAGAATTGACTCAAATATATAAGAATTCAAGCCATTTTCCAATTGATAAATGGTCAAAAGATATGAACAATTTTCAGACGAAGAAATTGAAACTATTTCTGGTCACATGAAAAGGTGCTCCAAGTCACTATTGATTAGAGAAATGCAAATTAAGACAACTCTGAGATACCACTACACACCTGTCAGATTGGCTAAAATGACAGGAAATGATAATGATAACTGTTGGAGGGGATGTGGAAAAACTGGGACACTGATACATTGTTGGTGGAACTGTGAACGGATCCAACCATTCTGGAGAGCAATTTGGAACTATGTTCAAAAAGTTATCAAACTGTGCATACCATTTGACCCAGCAGTGTTTCTACTGGGCCTATATCCCAAAGAGATTTTAAAGGAGGGAAAGGGACCCACATGTGCAAAAATGTTTGCGGCAGCCCTTTTTGTAGTGGCAAGAAACTGGAAATTGAAAGGATGCCCGTCAATTGGAGAATGGCTGAATAAATTATGGTATATGAATATTATGGAATATTATTGTTCTGTAAGAAACAATCAACAGGAGGTTTTCAGAGAGGCCTGGAGAGACTTGCATGAACTGATGCTGAGTGAAATCAGCAGAACCAGGAGAACATTATACACAGCAACAAGACTATACGATGATCAATTCTGATGGACATGGTTCTCTTCAACAATGATGTGATTCAAACCAGTTCCTATTGTTCAGCGATGAAGATAGTCATATACATCCAGAGAGAGGCCTGTGGGAACTGAGTACGGACCACAACACAGCATTTTAACGCTTTCTGTGAATATTTCCGTGCATTTTGTTTTCCTTCTTAGGTTTCTTGTGCAGTAAGATAACTGTATAGATATGTATACATGTAAAAAAAAAAGGAAAAAAAAAGAAAATACTGGAAAGGAAGAGGAGACCATTAATTAGGCAATGGCTAAATTTATAGTCTCTGAACAGAATAGAATACTGTTTAACCAGAAGAAATTACTAGAAGCTAGGTAGCACAGTGGATAGATAGAACACCAGCCCTGAAGTCAGGAGGACGTGAGTTCAAATGTGATCTCAGACACGCTTTCTAGTTGTGTGACCTTGGGAAAGTCACTTAACCCTAATTGCCTCAGGGGGGAAAAATTAATAGCAAGATTTTTTTTAATTTTTTTATTGAAGATTTTTATTTTCAAAACATACACAAAGATAATTTTTCACCGTTGGCTCTTGCAAAACCTTGTGTTCCAATCTCCTCCCCACCCCTAATCCTACCCCTAGATGGCAAGTAATCCAATATATGTTAAACATGGTAAAAAATATTTGTAAATCCAATATAGGCATATATATTTATGCAATTATCTTGCTGCTCAAGAAAAATAAGATGAAAAAGAAAAAAATAAGAAAAAAAGTAAAATTCAAGCAAACAACCACAAAAGAAGTGAAAATGCTATGTTGTGATCCACACTCCGTTCCCACAGAACTCTCTCTGGGTGTAGATGGCTCTCATCATCATAAGATCATTGGAACTGGCCTGAATGAGAAGAGCCACATCCATTAGAATTGATCATCATATAATCTTGTTGTTGCCATATATAATGATCTCCTGGTTCTGCTCATTTCACTTAGCATTAGTTCATGCAAGTCTCTCCAGGCTTCTCTGAAATCATCCTTCTAGTCATTTCTTATAGAACCATAATATTCCATAACATTAATACACCATAATTTATTCATTCTCCAACTGATGGACATCCACTTAGTTTCCAGTTTCTAGAAAGTCTTTCAAAGAAACCTGGGAAGACCCATATGAACTGATAAAAAGTAGTATGAACCGAACCAGTAGAACATGCATAACAATAACAACAGAGATAAACAACTTTAAAATACTTAAAAACTCTAATCAATGCAGTACACAACTATAATTCCAAGGACTAAGAGAAAAGTGATAGACTCAAAATATAGAAGAACACACTTTTTCAGACACAGCCATTATGGGAATTTGTATTGCCTAACTATTTATTACAAGGGCCTATCTTTCTTGTTTTCCTTTTGGTCAATGAGGCATTGAAGGGGAAATTTAGAGAACAAAAATAGGAACAAGGTAGCAAAGAGAAAAAAAAAAACTGAGGTAATGAGGTATTATTTATTTATTTTTTAAATTTCAGAGAATATATCAGAAAGAAGTCCAGACAGAAGCACAGATGAACAATATATCTTTGAAAGTCACAAGTTGAGTTTATTATATACTTTAAAAGAACATCAATCAATATCTAATAAGAATCTGCAAGTTTAATGCAATTTTCTTTTTCTATTCTATTATATATTTAGAAATTACCATTTTATTTATATGTCAAGTTCAGAATAAAAATATATTTTGAAAAATATAAATCTTATTCCATTGCATTTATTAGCAATGTGACACTACTTAACCTCTCTGAGTGTCAGCAAGATTAGATAAGATACAGATAATAATCTCTGCAGTACTTATCTCATTAGTTGACTGTAAGGATCAAATTAAATAGAATAAGGGCTGTATGAACTTTACTGATTTTATAACTATCAGTTATTATTCTTCAGCATTACAAAAAAAGTTTGGAATGTTCTGAATTCATTAAATTTCTGGAGATATGGACAATGTAATTAGTAAAGCCAAAGTGTTTTAGGTGTGAGTAGTCTTGCTTAGTACAACACATCTCTGCTCTACTTGATTTTGAAAATGTATGGGTGCAGAATCCTCCACTCACTAAGAAAGTCCAATTGCTTCTACCATAAAACTGCTTAGTCACACATAAGGAAAGTATTTAACATCATTTGTTGCCGTGATTTAATTAAACTTTAAGCACCACATCTGTTTGAAAACATATCAAGGAGACAGAGATGCTCATTGTGTGGGAGTTGACTGACAGGAAAGAACAGATTGACTTGGCATGATAGTGGAACTCATTAATCTTCTTCAAGTATGTACAGTGGAAACATGGAGTTCTCTCCACAAGCTGTTACCCAAACAGTACTTTTGCTCACACATTTGGAAACCTAATTGTGCACATGGAAAACACAAGTTTAAAATGGGGGCAGAAGGGGGAGATGCATTTTTTCATAATTAAAATTTCTTGTAATTGTATGTAGGATGCAACACTGAGAATGGTGCACCAATCCTGGTGAATTAATGAGCAATGATATGTTGCTGTTCAGACTTGGAGTCCTCATATTTAGAGCAGTCTTGAGGATCATGCAAAGACTGGACCTTCCTTCACTGAATTATTGTATGTTTTATGCATGTAATATGCAAGGAATATGGACTTGGTATAATATTGTGAAAACATTGTCATGGATCCTTCATCTTTCCCTAAGAGAACTTAAGACTTATCTCTCTCCCTTGATCAATAAGTTACTGAGGCAATAATCAACTGCTGCCCAAGTAACTTTGAAAAAAAGGACGCAGGGGCAGCTAGGTGGCGCAGTGGATAGAGCACCAGGCCTGAAGTCAAGAGGGCCTGAGTTCAAATCTGGTCTCAGACACGTAACAGCTGTGTGACCCTGGGCAAGTCACTTAACCCCAATTGCCTCAGCAAAAAAAAAAAAAAAAGAAAAGAAAAAGAAAAAAAGGACACACCCAGTTCAGTCTGTCCAGCTACCAATCAGAAGATTTCCTCACCATATACATCTATGATCAAATCATTGGGGATTTTTTTTCTGCAGAATATTTATTGTTGGTGGGTCATTTTAGTCATGTCCAATTCTCATTGACCCTATGTGGGGTTTTCTTAGCAAAGATACTGGAGTAGTTTGTCATTTTCTTCTTTAGCTCATTTTACAGATGAGGAAACTGAGGCAAACAGGGTTAAGTGACTTGCCCATCATCAAGCTCAAAAATGTCTTAGGTCAGATTTAAATTCAGGAATATGAGTCTTCTCCCACCCACCCCCAGGCAACTGGGTTTAAGTAACTTGCCCAGGGTCACACAACTAGGAAGTATTAAGTGTCTGGGACTAGATTTGAACTCCTGTCCTTCTGACTTCAGGACTGGTGCTCTATCCACTGCACCACCTAGCTGCCCCTGGATATGAGGCTTCTTGACTAGATCCAGAAATCTATCCACTACACTACTTAGCTGCCCTAAATGTTCCCCTTGCATGTTTGTATGTATGTGTGTGTGTATACACACATACACAAAAAAGGAGAAAAATCAATTGTAATGTGTCCCAAGAATCTACTGGTCACACCTACTCAGCCCATATTCTCCAAGCCCATGACCACAATACTCACATAATTCAAAAATAAATTATACTTCCAACCTGGGGAAGGAAATTCAGAGCAAGCTCAAAGAAAGATTAGAAACCAAAAACACTCAAGAGGGAAAAGACACTGAGAAAATTCACATTCACTTCTTTTTGGGGGGGGGGAGGGAAGGGAGAAGAAAGAATAATAGAAGGAAACAGGACAAATAAAAAACACATACATGCACACACGTACTCATCAAAAAATTGGCGGGAGTAACAGGCTGATGGGAATTTTCATGTTTCTAAAATCTCTGGCTTTGTTCTTTATCTGAATGCTGTCTCAGCAAATTTAAATCAATCTTATTTCAGAATGCTGGGTTTATAACTGAGAAGAAAAAGTGCAGATGGCTAAATTATACTCACTTGTTCAACACCATGATCACTTTCTGTAATGTGGTTTTAAACACCTGAAATTAATTAGAGAGGCTATTTTAATGTACAGAGCATGATTTATAGTACAAGCTTAAATACATATATATATGAGTTTTTATTTCAAGGTGCCACATAGTTCAAACATGCACACTCTACAATCAGCTTCTCTTTTATATTTTAATGAGGAGTCCTAATTTTAAAGGAAAACAAATAGCCAATATTCAACAAAAGCTTACAAATATGAGAAGAAATCAAATGAAACTTTTGTTCAAAACTCATTTCTCGTCCACCAAGAGTGCACTATTTATTGTGGCACGATAGCATCTCCCCAGACCTCTAGAAGGAAATATAATACAAATAATTTTAATACAGGATGTCATGAAATAAGTTCTACAAGAAATAAAAAAGTGTTAAACTAGTTCTGAGAAAGGGGAGATAACTTCTGAATGACAGAAGTCATGTTAGAACTATGCCTTGAAGAGAGGTAGAATTTTCAATGCAGAAATATGGAGAAAATGCATTTCTGACACAGTAAATAGTATGAACAAAACCAAGAAAGTGTGGAAAAAGTGAAGTTCAGGATCTTCAAATTGTCCAGGTTTTGTTAACTTTATGTCACAGATAGGGAAATAGTGGTAGAAAACCTTAAAGTGTTAAATTAGGGCAAAATCTTCAATGACATAGGAATGTGGATATTATTTAGCAGGCAATTAGGAAGCACTGAGGATTTTCAAACAGAGGAATGATATTAGAACTATGTATTCAGAAGATGAGAAGTACATCAGCATATAGTATGGATTTCTATTTAAGAGATTATTTTAGCACCCCCTGTGAGAGGTTAAGAGGTTCTATAATGGTATGGTAATGATAACTATGGAAAAGTGACACAAATGGAAAGGCACTGAATAGAAATAATCTATTTGATGTAATCACTGAAATACAGGAGAGGAGTCAAGTGAGAATTTTTTTTTAAAACTAACATTTTAGGGGGCAGCTAGGTGGCGCAAGTGGATAGAGCACCAGCCCTGAAGTCAGGAGGACCTGAGTTCAAATCTGGTCTCAGACACGTAACAGCTGTGTGACCCTGGGCAAGTCACTTAACCCCAATTGCCTCAGCAAAAAAAAAAAAAAAAAAAAACTAACATTTTAAGCTTGAATAATTGGACAAATATTACTATCAGTGAAAACAGGGAAATGAAACTGAATATGTGTATGTCCACAAATACGTGCATATTATATATATATATATATACATATATATATACAAACAATACAAATATCTTACATATGCTCCCTGTATATGTATATAGAGACAAAACATAATTTCCAACACAATTCATACATGTATATAAAATAATACATTTTTGATATGTACATGTGCATGTATGTATATATAGATGTATCTGTTATAATGAATTTTTTATTAATTGATTCAGATAGAATCATTCAACAGATAGCTGGAATATGAAGATGATGCTTAAGAAAAAAAGGGCAGGTCAAGAAATATAGATTTGTAACTTGTCCTCTCTTTGTGTACATCTCATTCCTGTTGTCCATCTAGCTGTTCTAATAAGTGCTTAATGAAGATTTGTTGACTGATGGAAGAGTGAAAATAAGAGTTAATGAAGGAATAAAAGAAATGATCAAAATTTAGGAAATGTGTGACAAAAGTCATACTTTTTATTACAAAAATCGAGATTAAAAAGAGTTTCAAGAAAGAAGAGATGGAGTTGTTCACAATGTCAAAAATTACAGAAAAAGACTGAGGGAAAGACATCAAATTTATTAGCAATAAGAACTAATATTAATATGATAATTTGAGTATTGCATACTTGATATATACATTTGATCCTTAACACAAGTAAGTGCTATTATTACCCCCATTTTATATATTAGGAAACTGAGACTGGGAGAGGTTAAATGACTTCTTTAGAGTCTCATAGGTAGTATCTGAGGTGAGGCAGGATTTGAACTCAGGTCTTTCTTTGACTTTAAATCAAATGTTCTATCCATTACATAGGAATCTCTTTGGTCTAAAGTGATCAGAAGATTGGAAATCCAATTAGTAGATTGGAAATGAAAACAGCAAGCAAACACTATTTTGGACAAATCATTTAGTCCCTGCTAAATTTCCTCCTCTGCAAAATGGATTTCCTCATCTACCTGCCAGGGTTGTTGCGAGGATCAAATGTGATAATAATTGTGAAGCACTTAGTATAGTGTTTGACATATAGTAAGTATTAAGTAAACATTAGCTACTACTATTATTTTTACAAGGTTTTGGAGATGAAAGTAAAATGAGAATTAAGATGATCCATTGAAGGATTCTAGAAAGGCCTCTTTTTTGGTCAATCTATATTTGTTAACAGAGTGAAAGAAGTCAGTAGAAAAAGATTGCATATTAAAAAGAGAAGTGACATCTGAAAGAACAGGGTCCAAATGAAGGTAAAAACAGATGTGATCAAGAACATCTGAGGCATAAGAAAAAAATGCATAAAGATAGAATGTAAATTTTAAATTTAAATTTAATTTTAATTTAAAATTTCAGCTTCTTCTTTTGCAGATTCATTTAAAGACATAAATATCGTTTTTTCCAAGTTTATCTAGAAGGCTGGGCTGCCTCAAAGTGATCTGAAAAAATTAATAAACTTCTAAAAAGGTGAGCCATTTAAAGCTTTGTTATTGGTAGGATTAAGCTCACTGTTAAGAGACATAGGCCAAGATACCCCTTTAGGACACTATAAAGACTTTTACAAGTTTTTTAAAAGGTTTTTAAAGATCTTGGTTCTATGCTTTGTCACCCATATGTCACTAAGATTGGATCTACACTGGAAGAAGAGAAAGCTCCTTTATCACTCTAGAGTTAAAGAGTGGAATTTGAGAGAGTTAGTTTGCTATGTTATATGCCATGTTATAGTAGGGTTCTATTGTAATTTGCCTGAAAGCAGCCACTTTTGTCTTCATTCTAGGTATAAACCTTTCTGTAAAGGTTTGAGTTTTAATGGAGTGATTTAGCCAGATACTCATGTATTTTAAATATATTTACGTATGTATTTCCCAGTGATTTTGAGAGGAAAATCAAGAAAATGTTTTCCTCTCATAATTTCTCCCTACAGTTTTTTTTTCCTTTGAAAAAGCCTCCACAGTGCCAGCAGATGCTTTTCTAAGTGGAAAGTGCTTTCCTATTGCCAGGGCAGACAAAGAGTGCTGATTGCTACTGGCTGCAGTGGAGAGAGAGTGAGTCAGCCTTCACTTCTCTATCTCCATTCAGCTGCTTCTCACCTGCTCTTCTCCCCTTACTTATGTCTCTTTCCTGCCTTCCCTGGAAACATTCATTCCTAGTAACCTGGAATTGTGGGAGCTGCCTGACCCTTGCCACATTTTACCTGAGATGCTCAAACCACAACCCTAAAACTTGAAAGGAAATTCTAAACATTCTACCTTTCAATCATTTCCATCTTCCTGTCTAAACCATCAGCACCACTTCACATAAAACAGTGTCTCACTGTAACCATAGAAGAATTGTTTAACAGAAAAGAAAAAAAGAGAGAGCAAGAAAGACAGATTATAATTAACTTTACCACTGATTTCTATGCACTTTCAGATAAATCACTATTCTTAAGTAAATTGAGGTTAGAATCTCAAAGAGTATTGAAGAGTCTCCAAGGTATTAGGAACCAAATAATTGTGACATTTCCCCCACCTCTATCCCTCATCTCATCTATCTTCCATCTCATTTCTGTCTCGTGGAAAATATTTAAGAAAAAAAGAACAGAAATTGCTCAAGAAAAGATGGAAAAAAATTGAAACAATAACCAAACAGGGTGGAGCAACATTTAAAAGAGGTAATGCCCTCCTAGGCTGTCCAGCTATCACCTGAGGAGTTTGTTCACCCAGTCAATCTATTTCGATATCTCTTTAATCATTGTGGATTGGAAGATAGATGGGAAGCAGGTGTTTTATCTCCATTTTATTGTTGGTGGAAGAGAGACACAGAAAGAAAGAGGCACGTAGCAAGTGACAGCTGGAGCAGAAGAGAAAACTCAGGGATCCTGACTGCTGGAAGACTATTTTCATTCCTCTACAATGATAGAGCTTTCATACGGTTTTCACTGCTGGGAACTGCAAACACCTCCCACTCAGAAATTGCACCATCGGGCATCAGAAGCATGTATAAAGTCCATCACTGGGAAAAGATTTAGGCATAATAAAACACGATGGACATAGCACACCAAATGTCTGTGTTCTCTTACAGGTTCTTTCAAGGCAAATAACATGGCTATCTGAAGTAAATAAAAATAAATAAACCTTATCAATCATTCTTCTTGATAGCAAATTATTTTCCTATAGGTATGCAAGAAAGGTCAGAGTGGATAATAGAACAAAGACAGAGAGGGAGGGTGAGAGGAAGGGAATAAAAGAGAGAGAGACAGACAGACAGACAGACACAGACACAGAAAAAAAGACAAAGAGACATAAAGACATAAAGAGAGAGACACAGAGACAGTCAAAGAGCAACAGAGACAGTCAAAGAGGTAGAGATACAGAGAGACAGACAGAGACATAGACATGGAGAAAGAAAGGGACAGAGAGGCAGAGAGACAGGCACAGAGAGGCTAAAACAGGCATAGAGACACAGACATGTAGAAAGGACAGACAGAGGGACAGAGACAGAAGGAGACAGAGAGATAGACAGAGACAAACAGAGAGAGAAACTGAGATACATAGATATAGACACAGAGAGAGAGAGAGAGAGAGAGAGAGAGAGAGAGAGAGAGAGAGAGAGAGAAGGAGAAGGTGATGAGAGAAGACAGAGAAAAATAATGGAGCATTTTGGATCCATCAACCTCCTGGAAGGCAGCATGGTATAGCAGACTGAGTGTTGATTTTGGAATCAAATGAAATAAATTCAAATCTCAAATCTGTCATCTAAGATGTTTAGTATCTGTGTGACCTTGAGTATGTCACTTAACCTCAAATTTCTTTATCTGTAAATTAAAGTATGGACTAGGTGTTTTTAAGTTCCTTTCAATCACAAGTTTAGCATTGAAAGCACCTGAGAAGCCAGAGCATCTAACTCCATCACCTTTTTTATAAATGAAGAACCAGAGGAACAGAGAGGTTAACTGACTTGCCCAATGTCACACAGATGGAAAGTAGTAGGGTTTGAATTTGAATTCGGGTCTAAGTGTGGCACTTTCCACTGTGCCATGCTGCTCTCCACTAGGTTTTTGTTTGTTTCTTTTTCCTCTTTGGACTATTAAGTTGCCCAGTGGCTCAGTGAATTGTGTGCTAGGTTTGAAGTCAAGAAGACCTAATTCAAATATAGCCTCAATTTCCAACAGTTATGTGATTCTGGGAAAGACACTTAAGTTCGGTTTGTCTTAGACCACTGGGGAAGGAAATGGTTACCCATGCCAGTGTCTTAGCAAAGAAAACCCCATATAAGGTAATGAAGAAAATCTCTTGCTGGGGATAAAGCTCTTGGATGATCACTGAGAGGAGGGAGGCCTTGGTAGTGAAGATTTGATCCTAGCAGTTATGGATCATCAATCTGATTTGGTCCAATGCATTTGTGAAGTAACAACATTTATCTATACAGGATAATCCATCTATTCCCAAATTCCTCACCCAAGAATAGTCATTCAATGTAATGTCCAACAGAGCCTTTAATGCTTCTTTGTGTCTAAATTACCCTTATGACCACCTCATAGTTCTGGGCTCCAGGTTGTTCAACACTGATTCTCACAGAATGTTCTTACTCCCCTCCCTCCCATCTTTGAGCTTTATGAACAACAGCCCAAATCCAATCCCACTATTAGCTTATTCTTTTTGAAAGGTATCTAAATTGAGCCTTTATTTTAAAGATCCAAAAACTCCCTCTCCCAAACACTCCAAAAAAAGAACAAACGGCTTGTAACTACATTAAGAAATCTGCTATTACCCCCTATTCTGCCACAAGAGCAGGCAGAAATATCAGTGGGAAATGGAGAAGATGATCCTTTCACTCAGAATTGTCTGATGTGACATTGCAATAAATTCTTTAGCTAACTCCCCTAGTATCAGATATAAAACATCTGTACAAGAAATTGTGATTGTTTCCAGTAGACAAGACAAGCTGGTCCAGCCCCAGCAGTAAATACAACATGTATCATTTGATTCTTCTCTTTCGTACTAAGAATATGTTCTCTGAGCTCATGTAGTGAGTAGGAAGGCAATTAGAGCTTACTGCCCCTCCATCATGGGGGCACTATGGTGCCCTTCCCAGGCCTACCACTCTGTTAGTTCAAAGTGAGCAAACTGAGGACCAGAGAGGTTATATAGCTTATCTAAGGTCAGACAGGTAATCAGCATTAGAGGAAGGATTTGATTCCAGGTCCCCATGCTTCAGAGCCAAGCCTCTTTCCACTGAAACATGTGGCAAAATAAAGTGCTCTAAAGCGCTCTTCACCCTATTCTCTTCCAGTTTCCCACATTCAAAATTTACCTATCTTGCCCAATCATATTTCTATTTCCTACTTCATGGCCCCCTACTAAGGTAACTAATCTGATAAATTAATTCAAGCTAAGGAATGAATGCCTAATGATGGACCCAAAGATAACATTTGAATATTCACAAGAATTGTATTTGAATTTTCATATTTGAATTTTTCATTTCTCAATGTCTTAACCCAGAGAAAAAAGGACTACATTTTCAGCACCAACAAGATAATAGGAGGGGAAAAGAAGAGTCGTGTGACATCTATTAGGTGTTCCATCTTAGCTAATCCATTGACTGCAGTGGCCTATTATATGCCAGGTTTTGTTCTAGATGCTAAGAATATAATGACATAAGTGAAGGTGCTGTTTACATATAAAGGTGGCTGCTGGAGAGGTGTCTGGATGTATACTAGGCTGAGAGGTATTGATAATAGTTATATAGAATCACAGTCAAGTTAAAAGTTAAAATATCAGTGTAACAAGATCTATTTCTGGACACTTGGTTAGATAGACTGGAGGTTGATGTTATGGGATATAAATTCAGATTAGGGTGTTGGGACAGAACAAGGGAGGCCAAACCTTTTTCTGAGTTAATTGACAGGTGAAGCAATAAGAGCCATAGTCAGGGATCTAGCTTCTAATTATAAGAAGTAGAAGTGTGTCCAAACAAGAGCAGGACTGAGGTCAAGAGCAATAATTAGGACCTATTCTCAGGAGGATTATTTGTTTACCAACTTCCTCATTCTAAAAAGAGCCCCATTTTAAAGATCAATTTAAAGCCTTCTAGCCAACTCCATCTATAAAAGGGATTGAGGATATGGTTATTTGGTGTGGTGCCTGTGACCTCTTCATTCTATGTGTAAGCATAGTAGGGAGACATGGCATTGTGGGGCTTGGAAATGGAAGAAGTTTCTGGTAGCCTGTTGCATTTTAATTACAGAAATTCTTCTGAATTGCTCCTTCCCAGTCAAGTGGGTTTACACAAAATAGAGAAAGCAAAGGAATTTGTTTATATCAGAAACAGTGGCAGAAGGAGGAGGAGGAGGAAGAAAAGGAGGAAGGAAGAAAAGCAAAAGAAGCATTTATAGGGAGCTTCAAGATTTTCCAAATGTTTTATGTAGATCATCCCACTTAATTCTCACAATAACCCTGTGAGGTAGGTTCTAAAATGAACCCATTTTACAAATAAGGAAACTGAAAGAGAAAGAAGTAAATGGACTTGTCCAGTCGCACAGCTGGTAGATGTTTGAGATCACACTAGGAGTTGAGTTATTCCAGACTCCAAGGTTAGCATTGTATACAGTTTGCCACCTAGCAGTATGTGTGCCAGAATATTTAACAGACCTCTGTTTGAAGGCTGTTAACATATCTTTTGGAATATACTGGTTGATACCATAAAATGTATTGTCAGAGGCTCCTGGTAACAGGAAAGAATCCCTGATTCTAGACAAGAGAAAGCAGAAGCTTACTTATCAGACATAGGGGTTACAGGGAAAGAGTCTACAGATTTGGGGGAGATGGTGGCTGGTAGAGAGAGAGAGAAATGAGGATAATGGTCAGAGTGAGAGTGTCCTGCTGAGGAAATGGCTGGAAAGCATATGGAGGCCTAGTGCCCAGGTGCCCAACAAGATAAGTTGAAAGCTTTGTTGTCTTTTTGAAGCATGCCATGCTTTAATAGCTCCATTAGCTTGCAATATAGCCCTCAGGCAGTGATACAAGACTCCCCAGAGGTAGCCAGACATACAATAGAAAGGAAGACAGATTTGGACATACAAAGAAAGTCACCTAAGTTACTGGATTCCCTGGAACTATATCACTCTTATTCCTGTCAACACTGTTAAAGCAAGGATAGTTTAGAAAATAACAGTCCCCAAAGCCTAGAATCTGCCTGGGTTTTTTGAGCTGCAATGGGCAAGTTAAGTTGGAGAGAGAAGCTATTGGCTTCAGTTGCTGCCTTCCCATTCACAGATAAAATTTCCTACCTTGTTCATCATGGTGGTGTTGGCAAGTTTTCTTGCCATTGGTCTAGCTTTTTACTCTTAGATCAATCAATCAGAGAGCATTTAGCACCATGTCAGGCACTGTGCTAATAGGTAGGAACACAAATACAAGGAATAAAATGGCCCCCTGCACAGGTAGATCACACAGTCATATATATACATATATATATATATATATACATATATATATATATATATGTGTGTGTGTATATATGTGTATATATACACATATACATACATATATACACGTGTATGTATATACACATATACATACATACACATATATACACATAAATATACATACATATATACATACACATATACACACATCCATATATACATATAGATAGATAGATTGATAGATGTCACAAAGCTCCTCAAATCAACAATATCTCCTCTCCCTCCTCCTTTTGCCCCATAAATTACTATTATCATTCATTCTTTTGGGCTAGATTATTCCAGGCAGCTTTTGGAATATAAATGTTATCCTGGAGGCACAAAACACTAAGCCTTTACTATTCATTAACACTTTAGGGCAAATTAGTTTATCTGTTCCTTAGCATTAGTTCCTTAAGGAGGCCCCAGAGGAATAAAAGCCTGGCTAGTTTTGCTGGAGGATTTCAAAAAGGTCTGGAGCCTGAGGCCATGTCCAGAAGGAAGATAATCCTACCTTTATGCTAATTTCAAGTGGGAGTGGGTGGGATAGGACTTGTACAAAGTCTTGTGTTTCTCCCTTCACCCAAGTGGCCACTGACTAAGAAAGTTTATGCTTACAAAGGAGATAGTGACAGAAAACTTCACTTTTCTTCTGCCTGTGTTAACAGAGAAGTCCCTAAAATGCATGACTGACTGGCTAAAAGAGGAAGCTCCCCAGTGTGCTTGCCAGGGCCTGCAGGCTGAGAAGGTTCCCAGCCAGATTATCCATCTCCTTCAGTGAGCTGGTGATCTGCCGACTCCCTCAGAAATTTCATTATTTTCACAGATGGTTTTGTTTTCCCTTTGAAGGACTTGGTGCCTCACAGAGAACAAATATATGTCATCCAAAAAAAAATTAAAAACCATAGAAATCTCCATTAAATATAGAAAAATCAATCAAAAAGTGGTTGTTGAATCTGAACCCTGTGCCCATTTTTAAAAGATGAAAGTAGAATCCCCTAACTTGGAGCAGCTTTTGCAGCCTTTTGGTAATATTATTTTTCATTAAATCTCTGGTATCATAATGTGGTTTAATGGATAAGAGGGATGGCCTGGGAATCAGCAAGCTGTTTATGTTGTTCAGGTGTGTCTGACTCTTTGTAACCCCATTTTGAGGTTTTCTTGACAAAGATGCTGGAGTGTTTTGTTTTAGTTTGTTGTGAGGTTTTCTTTTATTATTATTATTATTATTATTATTATTATTATTATTATTATTATTATTATTATTTTATGGCATTTGGGGTTAAATGACTTGCATGGGGTCACACAGCTAGTAAGTTTCTAAGGTAGTATTTAGAGCCAGGTCTTCCTGATTTCAGGGCCCATGCTCCATCCATTGTTCCACTTAGCTGTCCTGATCATTTTTTTTTTTTTTTTAATAGATGAGGAACTAAAGCAAACAGTTAAGTACCTTACTCAGGGTTAGTCACATAGCTAGTAAGTAGGTGCTTGTATCTGAACTCAGGAAGCTGAATGTTCCTGATTTCAGGCCTGGTATTCTATCCACCATACCACCTAGCTACTCATATCAGATAATCAGCTCTGTGACCAGCTCTCAGGCAACTCTTTTTGACTAAAGGGTTAGGGGTACAGATTGTGAACCTGCATTAGTAGAACAAATGTCCATCTTAAGTATTCTCCAGACTGATGAAATCACAAATTGGGGCCAAAATTAAAAAAAAAAAAGTATAATAAACATCTCTAGCAATACAGTCAATGGATTTTATTTTGAGAGACTTAAAACTCTTATGAAATGGACTAATGCAGTGATTTCCTTTTCAGTTTCTGTCATGAATTTAATATCAAAGAGCTTATATTGGAGGTCCAAATTATCTAGCAATAACACTGATATATTTATATCCTAAAGTAGAACACCAGGATAGGGAGTGTGCTGCTAGACTTGGAATCAGCCAGACTTGTATTCAAACCCTGTTTTTTATAATTTATTAGCTGTGTAATAATGGGTAAGCAATTTAACTCCTGAGAACCATGGTTTCCTTATCTTTAAAATGAACTATTGTAAGACTTAAATAAGAGGATGTACATAAAGGGTTTGAAAAACCTCAAAGCTCTGTATAAGTATCAGTTATCATTTAGAGATATCAACATCTACTATAATCTACTAGTACCATTCAGAAATAACAAAGCACGTCCATTATTTAAAGATGAAAGATTAAGGTCAAATTATAAATAAAGCAATGGTCCCCTTCTAAGACTGGATATAAAAGAATAGAGAAGCACTTTTATTGACCAGTAATGTGAGAGTTCTTGAGGTAAAATAAATATAGCATATTTCTTAGGGTCATCATGTCACTTTGGAGCAATTTAGTGACTAGGAACAACTATAAGAGAGTAGAAGAGGAATATGCTGTCACCTGAGGTTCTCAAAAGGTGGGTAGTATAGTAGAAAGAACATTAAATTGGAAATCAGAAAACTGGGTTCAAATAAGGCGATTTCGAGTTTCATCAATTTTGAAATGGATAGATCATAATCCCTACTTACTGTATAATAGATTCAAGGCTAACATAATTTAAAAAAATAAAATAAAATACAACACAGTATATATATATGTAAAAATGATTTTAAAACTTGATTTTCCTAAAAAAAAAAATAGACTACAAAAGGAATTACAGCTATTAGTATTTTATTTCTTTCTCGTGGCTCTTACAAGTGATGAGCATGAGAAACTGACAGGTAATGGTAGCATGATAAAATATTCTTTTCAATATTTTAAAATATCTGTGATCATAAGTGTGGGTACTTCTTCCAATCATATAGATTTTGAATACTCTCTACCTTATAGAATCTTTGTGTGTTATCCAAAAATATTCATCATTTGTTGTCCAACCTTCTCTTATTAAGACTCTCCCCTTCTTAGAGAAGATGGTCATTTATGCACATAGAGAGTCCACAACAAGGTTTATAAACATTCACCAGTTGAGTTAAGAAAGGTTACCTGCCTTCATGAAACTTACTTTCTAATAGGAAGAAATTAATGTTATAACTAACATGTGAGTGGCACTTTATACTTGGTGTGCAAGCATAGGCTTAGTGTTGCCAAGTCAACTTGAGGGAGCATATATTTTTTTTTTGCCTATGATATGTCCAATTTTCTTTCCTGAGGGCAGGGGTCAATGACAACAACTTTTTTCCCCCTCAATAATATTTTATTTTTCCAATTACATGTTAAATATAGTTCTCAATATTCATTTTTGTAAAATTTCGAATTCCCAAATTTTCCTCTTTCTCCCTTATCTCTCCCTTCCCCAAGACAGCAAGCAATCTGATACAGCTTATATATGTACAATCATTTTTAATATATTTCCCTATCAGTTATATTGTAAAAGAAAAATCAGGACAAGGGGGAAAACCATGAAAGTGAAAATTCAAACAACAATAAAAAAGATGAAAATAGTATTCGTCCATCTGTATTCAGTCTCTGGATATGGATAGAATTTCTATTCCAAGTCAATTGGAATCATTTTAGATCACTGCATTGTTGAGGAGATCTAAGTCTACTATAGCCGATCATCACATAATCTTGTTAAAGTGCACAATGTTCTTCTGGTTCTGCTCACTTCATTCAGCATCAGTTCATATAAGTCTTTCCAGGTTTTCTGAAATCTATCTTTTCATTATTTCTTATCAGTGTCATATTTTGATATCCCAAAACTTATTCAACCATTCCCCAATTGATAGGTATTCAATTTCCAATTCCTTGCCATCACAAAAAGAGTTACTATGAACATTTTTTCACATGTGAATCCTTTCCCCTCTGTGCAAAACCTTTTTTTTTAATTTAATGTAATCAAAATTATACATTTTATGATTCATATTGTTCTCTATTTCTTGTGTGTCATAAACTCCTCCCTTCTCTAAATATCAAACTATTAGACTATCCCCCACTCTCCTAATTTATTTATAGGATCATCCTTTTTGGTCTAAATCATGAACCCATTTTGACCTTATTTTGACATACATTGTGAATATTGGTCTATTCCTGGTTTCTGCCATACTATTTTTTTTTTTATTTTCCCAGAAATTTCTGTCAGTGAGTTTTTATCCCAGAAGCTGAAGTCTTTGGCTTTATCAAAGAGTACATCACTGATCATTGACTTGTATCCTGTGTATCTAAACTGTTCCACTGATCCACCATCAATGAGTCTGTCTGAAAACCAAAGTCATTCAAATCCACAAATTTCCTAGTAAACTGTTCGCTAGGTAGTACCTGTCTGATAATAAGTGTTTTACAGGTGAAAAAATGTAGACCAAAATAGGTCAAATGATTCAAGGTCACACAGCCCAGAGGTATTAGATGATTCCTGCATCTGACTCCAAGAGTGATGTACTTTATACTCTAGCATATTTTCAATCTTGCTAACATTTATCATAGTTTATAAACAGTTTTTGAGAACCCAAGATTACCAAAGAGAAAGGAGGAGGGGAAGGAAGAGTAGGAGGAGAAAAGGAAGAAGGGGGAGAAGAAGAAACCGCAATAGAGACAGAACAGGGGAGGGAGACAGACAAGAAACAAAGTTAGGACAGCGAGATTGAGAGAAATATAGAGATACAGGCTAGAAAATGGGATAATAATCTTTCCAGTAAGACCAGAAACCTCTCCTCACATCACCAGTATAGTCAAAATGTATCCCATTCTTGAAGTTGAATGAATTTAAAAAAAAAAAAAAAGGGCAGTGAAAGAAATAGCATTGTTTGGGGGAATATACAATCCAATTCTGGGTTTTTAAACTAAAAAACATTACATATAGAGTTTATCTTTACATTCTTTTGCCTAAATAGGCCGGATGTCTCATGGTTTTAGCATGCAAAAGGTAGGTCTTGATCATATCAAGATAAATTGCATTTGTCATTAATATATTCATGTGGCTAAACAATAAGCAAAAGTAACATCTTTACTGGAAAGCTAGGGATTTCATGCCTGAAAGGGGAAGAATCTACTGATATCCCTAGAATTGTGTTTTTTTCTTTTAAAATAAGATTTTTCCTCCCAAGGTATGTTCCTAAGATATGTAGTTATGTGATGAGGGAAGAGGGGGATAAGTTAATTTTGGTAGTATTTGTCTAAGAAAAAGACAATTTCTTCATACCCAATCAGACTACATCAATTATTCTTAGAAATATTCAGTGTAATCTGCTACTGGATTCAACTGTGTATCTGCCTGAGATGATAAGAAAGCCAAATAATGCCCACCTTGAAAGAAATGCCACTAGATTCCATTATCAAGGCAAAACAAATCAGATGCCAAGTTAATGAAAAAGATACCTCTTCATTATAACAATCAATCAATCAGCTTCTGCATGACTCCAAACCAAAAAGCTCAAGGAAATTCAGCACCTCCAATAAAGAGATTTTCTGTAGTGTGATCTTGAGTTCGGATATTTTATCATCATTTTAATAATGCTACTAGGAAATAACGAGGTAATAATTCACATCCCCTGAGTGCTTGAAGATTGACAAAACATCTTCCTCAGAACAATTCTGGATTGTAATATAAGTATTATCATCCCTATTTTATAAATGAGAAAACTGAGTCTGATGCCTTAATGTTCTGCTTTCCCACAGAGAGCAACAAGTAAGTGTGAGAACCACGATTCAAAGTAACGCTTCTTAATTCTCAGTTTAGGCCTCCTACAATTCCATGAAAATATTCTGAACCTATCTTAAATATAAGGCAACTGGGCTACATGATCTCTAGGGCACTTTTCAAATTTCATTTGCTGTGTGCTTATTATCGTGGATATTGTCATAATAAAACTTGAGGAAAAAAAAAGATCTCTTTGATTTTAAATGGACTAGTCAATCAAGCAAAGCTCATTATGTGCTAGGTACCATGTTAGATTCGGTGATAGAGACAAAAATAAAATAAACCCTGCTCTCAAGATAAGATTATGAAGGCCTTCAAAGGTATTTTATTTTAGAAGCCACAGGAAGCTGCTGGGTTGTTTTATTGCCGTTATGTTGTTGTATGGGGGGAGGATCATGTTTTAAGGAAAGAACTGACAAGGTTTAAGATCTTTAGGAATATCACTGTAGCAGCTGTATGGAGCATGGCATAAAAAGAAGGGCTCAAGGTGGGGAGATCTGTTGAGAGTCTATTGCTATACTCCAAGTGAGAGGAGAAGGAGACCTGAACCAGAATGATGGTCCTGTGAATGGAGAGAAAAGGGCAGATGTGAGTGGTATTGTGGAGAGGGAATAGATTGTACATGGAGGTGTAAGGAGCACTGAAGATTTGAGGATGACTTTAAAGAGTTGATTTTTTTTTTTGAAAGAACAAATACAAAGTTCAACACATAAGCCATTCTGGGAGACATTTTGCAAAGCTCCCTAGTTCTGGCAGGAGAAGTAGCAGGCTTTCAATGAAGTACATATCACAATAGCACCATCTTCATAGTTAAAAGAGCTGAGACAAGTGGGAATAAGTCAGCGGGGGAGGTGTGTTATTCTGGCTATATTCCAAGAGAAAGGTAACAATCTGGTGCAGGGTTTGGAGAGCAAGCCTTGTGCTGAAAAGTCCTCAGGATACAGGATGCCACTGATAACAATCACTAAAAGAAATATGACAAGTACTTTTTAAAAAATTATTCCTATCTAAGTTACCTGGCACTGATAATCCATTGCAAATAGTGTTAGAAGCACTGGGGCTGCAAACACAATGGCATCTATCTTCCCAATTTCCACTTGGTAGATCTAGATCGCTTAATAGTGAGGCTCTCGTTAATTTTCAAAGCACTCTACTTATTAGGAAGTAGTTTCTATGTTGTTAATTCCCTCCCAACCAAAACAAAGAAAACTCAAAAATCTAGTAAACTGTTTAGATTCTAGGATGAATTTTTATTGTTGTCGTTGTTGTTTATTTGATTTGCTTTGGAATCCGACTTCTAATTTCCATGGCAGAGTGAACTCCCAGAACATGGATTCAGTCTCCCAGTGCAGATCAGTACTGGTAATAGCTCACAATCTGAAAGAGGGCTTAGATGACATGCACAGGATCACACAGCCAGTATGTATCAGAAGCAGGACTTGAACTCAACTCTTTCTGACTCCAAGACCAGCTCTCTGACTTATAGACCACTTTGCCTTTCATAGTTATAACCACAAGAAATACTTTAATTTTTCAGTAGCTTTTATTCACCAAATTCATTTCTCTTTCTTTGTGTGTATGTGTTTCTCTCGTCTCTGCATGTTCTCTCTCTGTTTCTATCATTCACTCTGTCTCTATATTTCTCTGTCTTTCTCTGTCCAGGTCTGCCTTTGTCTCTCTGATTTCTGTCTTTTTAAATTTCTATCTCTGTCTCTCTGTTTTTGTATCTGTCTGTTTCTGTCTCTCTGTCTCTGCCTCTGTTTATCTATCTTTGTTACAATCTTTCTTTATCTCTCTACTATCTTTTTCTCTGGATTTCTATCTTTTTCTGTATGATTCTTTAGCTCTATCTCTGTCTTTCTATCTATCTGTGTGTGTGTGTCTTTTTCTCTGCCTCTGTCTCTGCCTTTGTCTCTCTGTCTTTCTGTATCTCTTTCTGCCTGCCTTCCTCTCTGTCTTTCTGTCTGTCTCCATGTTTCTGTCTTTCTCTTTCTCTCTGTCTCTTTCTGCCTTTCTGTCTCTCTGACTCTATCTCTGTCTCTGTCTCTGTCTCTCTTTCTCTGTCTCCCTGTCTTTCTCTTTCTGTCTATCTCTCTCTGTCTCTGTCTCTCTGTCTCTCTGTCTCTCTCTGTCTTTGACTTTTGGCCTCTGTCTTCCTCTCTTTCTGTCTTTCTCTATGTCTCTGTCTTTCTCTTTCTCTCTGTCTCTGTCTTTCTGTCTCTCTGGCTGTCTCTTTCTCTGTCTCTCTCTGGCTCTCTCTCTCTGTCTCTCTCTCTGCCTCTTTGTCTTCTTCTCTGCCTTTTTGTCTGTCTCTGTGTTTCTGTCTTTGTCTTTCTATATGATTCTATGTCTCTGTCTTTCTCTTTCTCTCTGTCTTTTTCTGTCTCTATCTCTGTCTCTGTCTCTCTGTCTCTGTCTGTTTCTCTCTATTTATCTTTGTCTGACTGTCTGTCTCTCTCTCTATCCCTCTTTTCCTCCCTCCCTACTTCCCTTTTGCTCTCATTCGCTCTTCCCCTTCTTTCCGCTGACCCTTCACCTCCTATCTGTCTCTGCCACAAGACCAGCTACAGCTGGGGCTAAGGAGTCCCTAGATCCCAGGGCTCCTTGAGAAGCAGATGGCAAAATGTTTGAAATCCCCACACTAACTGCCCCCTGGCTCAGTGTTCATGTTGATTCAAAAAGAGGATATGGCTTGGCCTAGAATACTGAAAATTCCTTCCCTAGATTGTAGCTCCAGATGAAGTGGTGTCTGGAGATGATTCTCCTAGGCTGTCTTTTCTACCCCACCATGTTTACAACCTTCATCTAGGTCTGACTGCTTTTGGATTTGTTCCAATATGCCTTCTCCTCCTTTCCAGAAGATATCCTGCTGAGAAGAAGCTTCTTGGGCTCTATTGGGGAAATCCACTTTTTTTTTTCTAATTTAAAGGATTGAACCCAGGCCAATTAGATATTGCTGGAGGGGGTCCTTCCTTTCCTTGACACTACTGGCTTCAAGCTAATAAAGCCTGTTTGGAGAAGGGTTATTGCCCCCCTATCCATAATGTCAGAGCTAGGAGATTTTCCCCTTTCCCTTGCTGGAAGGAACTTACCAGACTAGCATCAGTGATATAGATGTAATGATTGATGGTGGTTAGTTCCCTGATACTCCTGCTTTGTAAAAAGGATCTATGGCAAAAGGTTAGGAAATGACTGGAGAGGAGGCAAAAAGGCACCCTACACAATCGGGAATTCTTCCTTCCTTTAGTCCCTTCTTTATTCCCTTTATTCCCTCAGTAGCATCACCCAAATGAGCAGCTTTTTTTCACTATGTGGGATACTTGGAGGAAGAAGCCCTCCAGCCCCTTGCCACGTATGTTAGCTCTCACTCATGAAGATTCCTCTAGGGTGAGCTGGTTTTGACCAGTAGACAGTGTCTAAATCCACACCAACTCTAAGTAGGCACAAGATTATACATCTTAGATTCAGGTGTTGAGTTGGTTGTTGGAAACAGATTCTCTAGAAATGAGAAATGGTGTTATTAGAAGTTTGCCATGTTTATTGAATTACTTTAGAGATGAGAAGAGTCTTGGAGAACAAGTCATCTGAATTAACATGTTTATTTGGATAGGGCATTTACTGAATAAGATGAAAAGTCAGTCTATGTCTGTGTGTGTGTGAATGAATGTGTGTGTGTCTCTGTTATGTATTTCTGTTTCTGTCACTATCTTTTTTTGTCCCCTTGGTATCTTTCTCTCTGGGTCTCTATCTTCTTGTGTCTCCATGTCTCTGTGTCTCTATCTCTTTATTTTTCTTTTTCTGCTTATTGGGGCTGATTAATTTTATGCTAATGATAAACAAGGGTTGAGGTTGCAGGGAAAGGCTTTCAGAGCACCAGTAAAGACTAAGGCTTGGCCAGTCAGCTGGATCATACCCATACATTTTAGCTGCATTATAAGTAAACTGACAATAAAACTCTTCCTAGTTAAATGAAGCAAATGCCATCCCAGTCAGAGTAATGGACATGTACTGTAGGGTTGATGAGCCAGCTCACTTAGGCAATTACAGATCATAATTATTCCCTGGTCAAGAACAATGTGAATTAGACTGGCATTATGTTGTAGGTAAATGCTGTTTCTGACTTCTCTCATCAAAAAACACTATACA
Source organism: Myrmecobius fasciatus (assembly GCA_023553655.1). NCBI lineage: Eukaryota > Metazoa > Chordata > Mammalia > Dasyuromorphia > Myrmecobiidae > Myrmecobius > Myrmecobius fasciatus. The sequence continues at coordinate 678,101 of JAJPUD010000209.1, read as the reverse complement.
TAGTTCTGGAAGGTAGTGGGGTGGAACACCCTGAAATACATCATTTTTGCATGACATGTTATTCTCTTAACTCTTTATCTCTAACCCTAGATCATTAATTTTACAGAAAGGGTCTGGAATTTTAGCATGGAAAACGGTAGATGTGTGAGTGAGAACTCCCTCCACTAATATAGATTGCCTAGGAGTTTGACAAATCCTAAGGGTTTGCCTGAGTTCTAAGAAAGTGACTTGAACAGAGTGACACAGAAAGTAAATGTCAAGGGTAGGATTTGAACATAGGCTCTTTATTGCAAACCCAAAACTCAATTCATTATGCAATCACAATTTTTATATTTCCTTGTTATTGCAAGGGTATAATGGCAATATAACTCTTTCCTATACTGACCCAAAACAGTTGAATAAATTAATTTGACAAGAATCTATTAAGTATTTTCTATATGCTAAACACTATTTTATTAAATACTGGGAAAGCAATGACCAAAAAATAGCACCTACTTTCAAAGAAATTTTACCTTGGATTGCATTGTAACAGTCAATTATATGTCATTTTTTTCTCATCAAGATGACAATATGTCAGGATAGCAATAATAGATCTAGAGACAGAAATAACTCAGAAGCCATCTATTCCAACATCCCCATTTTACAGATGATAACACTGAAGCCCAAGAGAGTTAAGTGACTTTCCTAAAGTCACACAGAGGACTAGAGGAAGGATTTGAGTCTTAATCATCTGACTGATTTAGAGATAAGTGGTGGCTTAATAGAGTGCTAGGCCTGGACTCAGGAAGACTCATCTCTCTGAGTTCGAATCTGTCTTCAGACACTTATTAGTTATGTGACCTCAGGTAAGTCACTTTAAGTCTGATTGCCTAACAAAATGGATTCACTACAGTATCTTGGCTAAGGAAACCACAAATGGGGTCATGAAGGATTTGATCTGGTTTAAATGACTGAACACATCAGCAATCTCGACTGACTGACCCCTTTTTCATTGTATTGTATTGTCTTCTTCACCAGTATAGGTAGACTCTTTGAAGACAGTGGTTTTTTTTTTTTTTGGTTTTTTTGTTTTTTCCAATTTTTCATTCTATTCCCAATACTTCAGATAGTGCCTCACATGTAGTATGTACTTGATAAATGTTTGTTGAATTAAACTAAACACCAGCAGCTTCCATAGAATCAGATTATTGGCCAATGCAAATTGTAGATCATGTTCCTAAGCAATGTTATAATTATACTAATTGCTTCTAACGACTGTCAGAAATGTGTCTGACAGCAGGTGATTTCATTGCAGCTAACTTTCTCAGCAAAGAATTTAACAAATGCTAGAGCATTGGGTTCCTTTGCAAATTAATACCACATTTTATATAAAGTGAAACTCAAAAGCAGAGATATCCAAAATATTACATCCCACAGGGATTTCTCATGTCCATCTCTTAACTTTCATGTCTTAGTTAAAACTGTTTTTCTTGTCATTTTTTTCACAATTGAACTATTGTTTCTCTACAAAATTATCTTCAATATCTAATAATTTATATGTCCAATGTAACCTTTGGCTCTTAGAACTCAGAGGTGGGGAGATGTTCTTATGACACTTGTGGTTTCTGTGGCAGAATGATGATGGAGACATAGGGACAATGTCTATTTCTTTTGCAGTGTTTTGTAGAATAACTGGGAAGTAGGGTGAGAAGTTCCCGGAGAGAATGTCTAAGGATGCAGCATCAGTCAGAGAGATCTATATTTTCAAGAAAGAGTATGAGAAGGACAGAACTACAATGGGAGTTCAAAAATGATTTTACAGAATTCTAAAGGGCACAATAGAAAAAATAAGCAGAGACAAATAAATACAGGCTAATTTGGACTAATATAGTTGGACTAATGTAGATGAGGATGCATCTACATTGTATCAAACAATGGGATTTTTCACTTTTTTTAGTAAGCTATGGCCTGTATTACTATCGTACCCCCTAACATTTAATAGTTATATGACTCTGGACAAATCATTTAAACTCTGTGGATCTCAATTTCTTCAGACTTGTACTAAGTCATATGATACATTCATTATGATCTACATAAATGGAAGAAGGAAGATACATAGACAAAAATCAAAAATGTAAACTATTTGTTCATATATGTTATATTTTATTCTTTGTCATCTTTCTATTATGAATAAATGAAAAAAGCACTTATTAAGTATCTACTATATGCCAAACCTGTCCAAGTATTGGCAATTCAATATAAACAAAAATAAGATAATCCCTACCCTCAAAGAGTTTTCTTTCTAATTAAGGCAATGCATAAAATGTAGCATAGTCACATGGCTTGTAAGAGACAATGAAGCTTGGTTTTGGACAAGATAAAGTAGAAGTTCACTTATCAGGGTGCAGAATTTTACCAGAATCCCAAGGATGATTATAGCACCCTATAGAGTTAAGGAGTTAAGGAGAAAGATGGCTCAAGTGCTAGCACAATGATTTTTTTTTTGTTGTTGTTTGGGTTTTTTTTTTGGGGGGGGGGGAATATCTATTTGTTAAAAGAATGAGGAAAAACCATTTTTTGTACTCATTGTTGATATAATGATCTTTCTCTGGTATGTATTTTCTACATTTTTCCTGGCAAATCTTATAATGGTTTCACTATGAGGTTTTATATCAATACATCCTGAATGCAAAGATTTTGTTCCAAAAAGATAATCAATCCCACGTCTCCTCCTAAATAGATTAGAGAATTGTAGAGTGAGAAGAGAGAAAAAGAAAGAAACTTTGGAACTTAAGAATACATAACATGTTTTGCCTGGGCAATAAATCAACCCAAGGTTTTTGGTTTTTTTAAGTATTACTTTCTTACTGCTTTAGTAATAATTCTAAAAGAATAACATAACATGTAGAGGCAGGTAGATACAGTGATTAAAGATAAGCACTTGAATCCTAATGTTTGCTAGCTATGTAACTTTGGAGAAGACATCTAACAAGGCCACAAAACCTTTGCTGAACCTCAGATCCCTCATCTATAACATGAAGGGGACTTATCTAGTGTAATCTTATTACATGGTTTCTAAAGTATCTACTACCTTTGAATCCATGATCCTATGTATGAAAATTTTACTGTTTTATTTTTTGATTAATTATTCTGTTAAATTCATATATGTATATATAAAATATATACACATATATGACACAAATATGTGTATGCATATCTCTCTTTCTCTATAAATATATATATATATACATATATATATATGTAATTTGGGGAATAATTATAATGCATAATCAATGGGAGGAAATATTTTTCCTCTCAAGTTTATTAGTAATTTTTCCTTGACCAAGATTAGATCATGATTTTTGCCAAAGTAATTTTTTACAAATCCTTCTTCTATGCTGATTTTTAAATACTTGTAAGATTTTTTGAAGTTGTTGTTGTTGTTTTGTTTGTTTGTCTTTTATCCCCAGAGCATTTGCTAGAGAAAGGAGAATTGTATTTGGAGTCAATAAACATATTCTACTCTTTCTTAGTCATGTGACTTAATAAAATCAAAAATCATTTTACTTTGTGCCTCTTTTATGTCATCTGTAAGATAAAGGAGATGGACTAGATGGCTTCTGTGTTTCCCTTCCATATCTATGAATTTGATAATCTATAATTGTTTAGCCATATCAGGTATTATAGAAATATGTTGGTAGGGTTTTTTTTTTGTTTTTTTTTTCCTTTGCAAATACAGAAACAAATAATAATTTCCTGGCAAGTTGGATAGTTTGCCAAACAAAAGGAACTCTTGTTCTGTCTCTGAAATGTGCTACTATTTTGTTCCATTCCTGTGATTTGCAGCAGGAGCTCCTAAGCGATCCAAAAAGGATGAGTTGGCATAGAAATATACCTGGGGTCTGGATTCCATTGGAACTTGTTCCTTTTATCCAGAACTCCAAGTTACCCTTAAGCCCCCAACTGATTGTTCATTGCCAGCACATAGCTCCAAAGTGGCTTCTGAACTTGATTACATGAAAAGATCCTCTTAATGTGTTTCTATTAGATTCTAAATTAGCCCATGGCTTATGGCTACTTTTATGTGGTAATTAACTTTAACCTCCCCTTCTCCAACCCCACACCCCCCACCATTTTTGCCAATACAGATGTTTATCACCAATAAAATTTAAATGATCTAAGCTCATGAGAAAGTGAGGTTTTGAGTGCTTTCTGTTGCTTGACTACAAAGCACTGTAATTTCCAGGGTGTTTTTTTTTTCCTTATTATTTTTAAATACCCTGCATTTAAAGTTTCACATCTGCAGAGCTGAAGAGAGGAGTGGATAGAACACAAAGCACACTATGCACCAGGGGGAAACAAAAGAAGAGTGGGTGGTTTCAGACAAAGAAGTTGCCTTGTCTCTCTGACATGAGGCTTTTGTTGATGTTGTTGAGCACTGCAAGTGAAAGTCGGTTTGGTGGAGCCACGTGCCTCTCCAACCTGTAAAATCATACTTCATGGTGGTGAGTCCTTGGTTTAGGGAACAGTTCAGCTTAGTAAAGAGAAATGAAATGACTTACCATTGTTATGAAGAATGCAATAAAGCAATGAATGAATGGGAAAGAGCAGAGGGGACAGGAGTAAAGAAAGGCAATATAAGGGGATTGAAAGGAAGGGAGAACTCTCTCTTCCCTAAAGCTCAATTTTTGTTTGTTTTTTCTTTTTTGTTTGTTTGTTTTTCATCTTAAAGGGTGGCGGTGATTTCATTAGTTCTGGGACATCTAGTTTGTCCTTTCTGAGCTATAATCCGCATGACACCCTTGGAAAGATTCCTTTACAATCAAATATAAACCCACAGCTATTTAGGAAGAGATTAATGTTTCAGCAAAGAAGCAAAATGCTTCAGAAGGCCAGTTGGGGAGAACATGACATCCTGCCATAATTTGCCTCCTAGAGGACTATGCCCAGTTCTTGGGTTCATGGTCTAGAGCAGGGACTAAAGCATGGAGTAAACCACACATGCACACACACATTTCATGAGGAGGCAGAATGATACAGTGGAACAAATACTGACCTTGTAATCAAGAGATCCAATAGTCCCATTTCTTATATTTATCATCTAGGTAACTTTGGGCCAAATCATTTAAATTCTATAGACCTCTTTTTCTTCATCTGCAACCTGAGAGGGTTGAATTAAGTGACTTCTGAGTATTCTAGCAGTTCTAGATAAATGAGCTCATGGGCATCTAGTTGGATTTCTAGGTTGTCATTTCATCCCTTCATGTTCTGATTTTTTTTTTGTAAAACCACACCTAAGTGAGCACATCAAACTTAATTACTAGGATCACCAATTTTGAGCTACTCATTTAAAGTCATGTGATCAAATCTTTCCATTTTACAGATGAGAAAACTATCCCAAGAGATAAAGTAAATTCACACAAGTAGTGAGAAAAGTGATATAACAATGAATTAATGGAAAGAAACAGAAGAGACAGAGGTTTAAAAGAAAAAAGGAATACACAGAAACTGAAAGGAGGAGGGGGCTCTCTTTTCTCTGAAGCAATATTGACTTCACCTCAAAAGAACTATATCAGCCTCCACTGAAACAAATCGTGACTCTTCCTTGACTAGATCATGAAATCGCAAAATATTATCTTAGACCTAACCTCCTAGTGATGAATCTCTCTTAATAAGTGCTTTTACACAGATGATAATTCATTGGAAGGCCAGGCCCACATTTCTCCTCTTTCACCTCTTCCTCCTCCTCTTCCTTCTCCTCCTCTACCTTCTCTGTCTCTCTGTCTCTCTGTGTGTGTGTCTCTCTCTCCCCTTCCCCAATTTCATTACACCTGTCTTAGGAACTTGATTAGAATTTTTTTTTCCTTGCCACTCAAATCCTCAAATTTCAAACTAGCTTATTACTTTACAAAAACAAAAACAAAACAAAATAAAAACAAAAAACACATATGGTACAATTGACTCTCCTTGTCTCATATCATAATCCCTTTCTTGTGTTCCCTTGTTTCAATTCAATATCCTACCAGTCTTTCAAAATTCTTAACTTGGTTATTCAAACAGTTTAATATATTCAATTAACTGTATGGTAAAGGTATTCTAATCTTGTTATGGTGATATGAGGCTGAATTTCTTTTTCTTTAGCTTCTTTAAGAGATATTTGATGATTGTTTTAATTGTTTTAATGCCACCCTTACATACACACATTCATTCATCCATCCATCCATCCATCCATCCACATATTGGCAGTATTTAATTTTTTATCATGTCCAACTTTTTGTGACTCCAACGGGGGTTTTCTTGGCAGAGATATTGGATTGTTTTTCCATTGCCTTCTCCAGCATATATATGTATTAGTTGTGTGGGCAAATATGAATGTGTATATGTATATATGAAAAGAAGAGTCTAGTAAGGAACTTATATTTTTCATTCTCAAATTTTCTTTATTTCTTTACAAATCATTATTATCAAAATAACTGTCTTACTTTACTTTGATTGTTGATGGGTTGATAAGGGTTGGGGATCAGGACAGAACAGATATAGTATGCTATGATTACATTAAAGACCATTATATAGTCCTTAATAATCTCCTTGTGTAGAGATGTGGGGAGATGAGGGCCAGGTTATATAATTTATAGAATAGTTGCAAATAACTAACATAATAGCTAACATTTACATAGCACTTACAATATGACAAGCAGTATACTAAGTACTTTACAATTATTATGTTGCAACATAGACTTGTTAACTATATAATGTTAAATTTAATGTGTTGTTTTCAATGATTTTTTTGACTTACACCACCAAATGTTATCATTCCCCTCTCCCATTTCCTTGAGAAGATAAATCTACTTGTTCTGATTAACTTGTTCTTCCCTCCTCCACTCCTACCCCTGAGATTACTTTGTTTATATTTTTTATATACTTAACTATGTATCAGTTATTTCTCCAATAAAGAATATAAAGTCCCTGAGAGGAAGAACTGTTTCACTTTTGTCTTTGTGTCTCTAGATTTTAACAAAGTGTCAAGCACATAGCAGGCAATTAAAAATGTTGGTTGAATGAATAAATGAAGCACAGAAAATCATAGAATCAGAATTTTAGAGCAGAAGACAGCTTACTTTTTCCAGTAAAAGTGGGAAAGTTCATTTTCAGCTTTAAGGATGGAAGGAATGAAGAGAGTTTACATGAAGGAGTTGGTTTTTGAAATGGATGCTAAATTGGGGGTGGTTCACTGGGTGAAGAATAGCAAAGCAAATGGATATGTGGCAGTGGGAAAGAATGTGGTGTGAGGAATAGAAGGACTATGAGTCATGTAGTTTGGCTGGAATATGCATTATATACAGTGGAATAGCATGAGATAAGGTTGAAAATGTTAAAGCAGATTTTTAAGAGCTGGACAGATCTTGCTGGTGGAGGTAGAATGATGTCAGTCACACTGGGCCTCATTCAATCCAAAAATACATTTATTATGACTTGGTGTCTTTTTGCTATTGGCCTTTGCAGTGTCATGTGTCATATTTGTATAGTGCGTGCCATATTAGGCTATCTTTTCTCTTTTTAAAATATCTTCTCTTCTCCTGTCTCTTCCTCATACCTCTCGCCTCCTATTTCTGTATATAATATATGAACCACTTCCAAGCAAGTTAAACTTAAAGCCCTCCTTAGTTTCTCAGGCTCATTACCAAGGATTTAAAACCTTTCTATTCATTCAACAACAATGGTTTCCATGGCAATTACTGCAACACATGACATCCCCTGCAACCCTACTTAAAAATGCACACAGAGAAATGACTACCAGGTCAACACCTTGCCCAGAAAAAAAAAAAGATAGGTAATTTTCCTTTATTCATTATATAGACAGGTTGGGGAGGGGGGGATTTAAAAAGAAAAACAACTGGCAACCAAAAGGAGGTGGGAAATTCACAATTCATAATTTTGAATTCTTGTGTTATATTGATTTCAAACAATCTCCAAATCAGACAAATCAGCAAAGAAATCACTTCTTTGTTGGAAATAATATGCATTACATCATGGAATGTTAAGGACAGACAGACCTGCTGCCACTCTGTTACCTCCTGCATCTCCTTGAACCCTCTTAAACTCTTCTTCTCTCTCTATCTCCCTCTCTCTCACCTGAACACCATTATCCTTTATGGCACCATTTTTTTTTCTTCCTAACAATAGCCATTCATTCCACAGGGAGTAGAAGTAGAAGGTCAAAGAGCAAACTCAGTCACAATGCCTCAGTCCACATCATTTCTGTCAATCTTTCTTATCATCCTGGGATGATGCTTTTAATCATTCCTCTATGAACTTAAATATATGAAGTACGATAATCTTTTAATCCTTTTAAAGAGAAGGAAGAGAGTATAGGAAAGTAGATAAAGAATATGGATTGTAGGAGGTTTCACATTTCTTCATTGTAAAATGGGGGTAATTAATACTGCCATAAATGCTTCAATCAATCGAGAAGTATTTATTTAGTGTCTATTATGAGCCAAGTAAAGTTCAAGACCCTTGAGATACAAACACACTAGTGATATAGTCCCTGTTTTGAAAAGCTTACAGTCTGGCTAGGGAATACAACATATAAGCATATAAGTAAATATGAGATAATTTAGAAGTTAGGACTCTAGGAAAATCCAATTTTGGGGTGGTTCACCAAGATGCTCCCTGAGTTCCCAGCAGTGCAGTATCATCATGTGTCAGTATTATGACCCTGATTATCAATCTGACTTCAGAGCTGGTCAAGGGGTATACCTCTTTGAGTCATAGGGTGAGTTATCAGTTTTTCATATAAGGTGTTATATGTGAAATCTTGAATTGTACATATAGTTTTTAATGGAGAAATTAAAGATCTGGTGATTTTGGTTTTAGTGAAGATTTCCTTTTTGTTTGCAGTTCATCACAGATAGTTTTGGTGAAAGGAGAGAGGGATAGTTTGACTGCTAACAAGGGTAATAACAAAGATTCTTGTCATTAAAATGATGGCAAAGAAGGAGGAAAGGAAGAGGAAGAAAAGAAGGAAAAGGAAGAAAAGGAAAAGAAGGAAATAGTAACACGGTGGTGGTGGTGGTAGTAACAGTAGTAGTAGCTGTTGTAGTAAAAGTACAAGCAATTAATGGGAAGACAATTAAGGAAAAATTTTTCAAAGAAAGTAGCACTTGAGATGAACCTTGAAGGAAATGAGGATTTAAAAATGACAAGGATGAGGAGAAAGTGCATTTTAGAGGGGCAATGTGTACAAACTCATGAAAATCGAAGAATATATTTGAGAGAGGAAGAGCAAGGCCAGTGTGGCTAGGCTCTAGGATCCATGCAAGAGTATAATTCATAATAAGATTGGAAAGGGCTATTACAGGTAGGAGATAAAGTACTTTAAATCCATAGCAGAGTTTATATGTGACCCTAGAAGTAATAGCAGGCCACTGAATTTTAATGAGTAAGGGAATAACTTGTTCAGAATTGAATTGTGCTTGGATTTCTGTATGGAGAATGGACTTGAGACAGGAAGAACAATTAAGAGACTGTGGAGAGCATAAACTGGAATGGTGGTCATGTCCTTAGAGAAAAGGAAAGGATAAAAAAAAATGAGGTAAACAAGATTTGGCAATTGATACGATGTGAAAGGTGAGTGAGAATGAAAAGCCACTGAAGACCCTGAACTTAAGAGTCTCCGTTTCGGGAAAGCTGGTAGCCTCTTTGTAGAATGGGGAAGTTTGGCTAAGGGAAAAGATAAGTATGCTTTTTGGACATGTAGAGATTGAGATGACAATACATCATTCTGTTTAAGTATCCAACAGACAGTTGGTGATAATGGGAAGGAGCTCAGAGGAAACTCAGGTTAGATGATCTGGAAGTCTTCACAGGGTTAAGAGCACTATTACAAGATAACTTACAAGAATACTAAGAAGCAAATGGGATCATTTGTCAAGTGCATTGCAGATCTTAAAGTGCCAGGTAAGTTCCTGATAATTGCTAAGGACCCAAACACTTCACTATTATGTGACTTAGTTTCCACCATCTAATTGACAGTCACTAGTAATGATGCTAACCTCTTTTTGTGACTTATATAACAAGAAATTTTTGAACAACTTGAAAATAGGATAGTGCTTTGTGAGTGATAAATAACAATGATGAGGGACTTATCAATTCATTCATAGATACCTGCAGAAGAAAAGCTAAAGGGGAATATACATGACAAATTTTAAATGAACAGGGATATAGGCCCAGTCCAAAAGAATGAATGGTGTAATCCAATTACCCTCATTCTGTCAAGCCCCAGGCATAAGTATTGGATCAAATACATAGTTCTTAATATCAACTTCTGCAAGACCTGACTCCAGATTTGTAAAAGGACCCCATGAGAAGACTATCTGGGTTATGTCTGGTTGATTCTAATGTAAAAATACAAAAGACACTGGAAATCTTTGTATGTGTTATGAGGAGGGTATAAAGCAGGAGAAGGACAGAATATTTGAATTTTCCCAGGAAGAAATGTTTTATTCTTGAAGGATTTCCCTGAGACAAAAGTGGCAGGAATATAAGTATTAATAAATTTGAAGTTAATCTAGATGATCTCTAAAGTTCTTTCTAGTTCAAACTTTTATGATTCTGTTAAGTAGGCAATGATACTAGCTATATGTTCAGATAAGAACGTTGTTTACCTAATAGTATTTTCCTTTTTTAAATGAGAACTTTTATGATTTAGGATCTTCTTAGTTAAAGAGTTGGCATTTCAAAACTTGGGAGAGATTCCTTGACCTTGGAATTTGAGGCAGGATTCAAATATTTGAAGTTGTCAGGAGTTATATATAGTTACTCTTTTCTACCATTTTCTTATTTTTTCTCTATTTCAGAATGTGACTAAAAGGAAACCTTGATAATAACAGAGTTGGATTCAATACTGTCTGTGCCAAGAGAGGCCAGAAACCTACAAACTAATGTATATTTCTTTCCAGATTTGATAACTACCCTCTGCATCCATTCTTAATATTGTCAGCTTTTTTTAATACATGGCATGACTCTAATTACATACTATCCCAGTTAAAAAAAAATTTGAATGACTCCCCACTACTTAAAAACCAGGGATTCTTAATCTAAGGTCTATGAACTTACCCCAACAGGTCCACAGACAGATTTCAGGGGCTCTAAAAACTTGGATGGCAATTAAAATTATTTTCTACAAATCTTTAGCTAAAATTTAGCATATAACTAGAGAATATTCTTTAATTAATTAAAAACATTATCCTGAAAAGGGTCCATAGGTTTCACTAGAATATCAAAAGAATTCAAAGCACAATAAAGGTTAAGAGTACCTGTAATACTCTAGAACTCGTGATTCTCTACAATTTGACTCTCATATGCCCATATAAATTTGACATCACCATTCATGTATCATGAACTCAGTACCAAACTGAACTCAGTGTTTCCTAACTTCTTCCCATTTTCTCCAGTCTCCATACCTTTTTACACATCATACCCTCTTCTTGGAACAGAATCCCCCTGCCTCTTATCTCATAGAATCACTGTAAGCTTAAAAGGACGTCAGTGGCCATCTAATCTAACCCACAATTGAGAAATATTCCCCTCTCTAATATATGTGATAAGTAGATTATAAATTCTTTGAGGGTAGGTACTAGCTTTTACTTTTTTTGGTATCCTCAATGCTTAACATAGTTCCTGACACATACCAAGTGTTTAAACAATGTTTATTGGTTATTTGATTGATTATTCATCTAAATTTTTCTTGAAGACCTTCAATAAAGGGGAAATTACTTCCTCCTGAGGTAGGACATTCTACTTAAGGATAACTCCAGTGTCACAATGTTTTTCATTTATTCCTGAATTTACCCCTAGGCAATTTATTTCTCTTTCTCTAGGTTCTTGTCTGAGAGGGAGGGACAGGCAAAACAAGTCTCATTCCAAATAAGAATCCTTCAAACACTTGAAAACAGTTATCACCAGTTTTCTTCTCCAGGTGGAATAACAATAATAAATTGTTGTTGTCATTGTTGTTATTTATACCTAACATGTATATGTCTCTTATTTTTTTTGTCAGACTCTGTGCTAAACACTTTATAATTATTATCTCATTTGATCTTCATAATAATTTTGTGAGGTAGATGATATGATCCTCATTTTATAGAGGAAGAAAATGTGTCATAAAGAGGTTAAGTGACTTGCTCAGTGTCATACAGCTAATAAGTATCTGAGAATGGATTTGAACTTTTTTTTCCTGACTCCAGACTCAGCTATCCATTTTGCCAGGTAGCTGTTTACAAAGGAGGTGATAAGGATGTCATGCATTCTTAGTGAAATCCTTTTCTCCCTTCAAGACCTTCTTATGACAAATGGGGCACTTGAACCTGCCCCCCCCATTTCCCTTTGTATAATATAAATTTCTTGAGGGCAGTGATTATGTCATTTTTCATCATTCTATCTTCAGCACCTGGAACAGTACCTCAAGGCAGATTCTTAATAAATATTTGTGTGAATGAATTAGAGGCCTGGTGAAGAGAAATATTTGCCAATATGCATTGTATTGATGTTATGATTAAAAAGTAACATTGTTCCTCAAGGCTTCAAATAGCACCCTGAATGGACTAAAAGGAAAACAAGTTGAAGTTTTAAATTTGAAGGGAAAAAATCATTATTTTTCTTGATTGTCAATAATAGTGGTGAATTCTGTCTCTTATCCTTGTCCAGTTTTTTGCCACTGGCAGAAGTCTTACAAAAGATAGATTACTATACTGACTTCTGTTGGGGTTTCTGATTGGTTTCTATTTAGAAAGTTGTTTTTGTTTGTTTTTAACCATTTTTCTGGATTATACTTGCGATGCAGTGAAAACCATCTGGCTCTGGAATTAAAGAATCTGCACTGAAATCCTATCAGAGAGATAAAGTGAGAGAAAGAAAGACACAGAGACACAGAGAGAGGGAGATACAAACAGAGACAGAGATACAGAGAAAGAAAGAGACAGAGAGAGACAAAAATAGAGACAGAGAGAGGCAGAGACAGAGACAGTAAAAGAATAAGGAGAGGTTGTGTCAATTACTGTCATAGAGAAAGATAGCTCTTGTCCTGAAGGGGTTTACACTATACTAGGGAAAGACAACATAAAAAGGGTTCTGAGAAAGATAAGGGCTGAAGGGACTATTGCAGGCAGACTGTGGGAAGTGGCACTTGATTCTGGAATCCTATGTTCTAAGACTTCTGAAATGGTCACACCACTAGAATGCCATTTACCTCAGGTTAGTCATGCTGTTGTGACTGAAATTAACTTTGAGCTTTCTCCTTTCAAAATAATCATATGCTTCTCTTATTTGAAATACAACAATTTCCATGACATTATTTGGGCATTTAAAGAAAATGTTTTTGAAATATCCTATATATATTGTCCATCCCTCTTCTTGCTGAGAGGGTCTTTGCTTTTTTAGGGAAAAGGGAGAAAAAGGTGAGATGATCAGAATTTAAAAAAAAAAAAAAAACAGGACATTTTGGAAAAAGAACAACTTCAACAAATTATGAAAGGGTATACTCTC
>JAJPUD010000209.1:648234-664567 GCA_023553655.1 Myrmecobius fasciatus | reverse complement strand
AAAAAAAAAACAAAAAAAATCAAGGGCATGGAAAAAAAGAATCTAAGTCACTAAATGATAACATGTAGCCTAAAGCACGTATAAAAGAAAACAAGAGGGCATTTGTCAGATGATCCTATGTGTGAGTCTCATATCTTTTTATCTTTAACTGGCCCAGTCCCATTCTTCTCTCCCTGAGGCTGTCTTTCTGAGTCACTACCTATCTACTAGTCATTAGGGCTTGATGGACGCTCTCTCCCAGAAGTCCCCTGTCCAAATTCCAAAAAACAATGTTCTGATTCTCCAATGTATTCTAAGAATAACATTCTATAATGCAAGGATATCCAAGTTGGCCTTGAGTTCCAAATGCCTGACCCCTCACATAGAAGACTTTTTATGTTTGCCAGTTGCAATAGAGAGTAATGTTATGGCCACAGACTCAGGATGTCTCCCCAGCCAGGAGCAACAACAGAAGTGGATTAACTAAGGAGAGAAAGCTCTCATTGAAATGCAAATGTTTCTTTTGTGAGTGTTCTCTAGCTTCTGAGGGAAAAAAAAAGAAAGAAAAATCTGTGGGAAGATAACAGTGTAGTTTTTTTCCCCCTCCTTTGCTTATCTGTACAATATTTTCTGGCACCAATAATATGAAAATATATATGTAATTTGTGAGAGAAAACACATTTTAGGTTGTAGTCATCCCCCAAGAATAGCAAAGAGAATAGTGAGAATTGTCAAAAAGAGCAAATTGCTGGTTGTTCAAAATATCTTTCCTTTCCAATTGATGTGAACATTTAAAGGATCCTGATAGAGATAACAATAACAAAAACAACAATCATAATTGTAATAGTAATAATAATAGGTAGCATTAAGTGAAGTGAGTAGAACCAAGAGAACATTGTACACAGCAACAAGATTATATCATGACCAATTCTGATGGACATAGCTTTTTTCAACAGGGAGGTGATTCAGGCCAATTCCAAAGGCCTGGTGATGGAGAGAACCACCTGCACCCAGAGAGGGGATTGTGGGGAATGAATATGCATCACAACATAATATTTTCACCTCTTTTGTTATTGTTTGCTTGATTTTTGTTTTATTTCTCATTTTTTTCCTTTTTGATCTGATTTTTCTTGTATAGCATGACAACTGCAGAAATATATTTAAAAGAATTGCACGTGTTTAACATATATTGGATTACTTGCCATCTAAGCGAGAGGGTGGGAGGAAGAAAAGCATTTGAAACACAAGAGTTTTGTAAGGGTGAATGTTGAAAATTATCTATTCATATGTTTTGAAAAGAAAAAACTTCAAAATAGAAAAAAAAGTTAGCATTTATTTAAAGCATCAAGTTTTGCAAAGTGCTTTACAAATGTTACCTCATTTTATTCTCACTACAAACATGATCGGTAGATGATATTATTAGCTCTGTTTTACAGGTGAGGAAACCAAGGCAGAAGTGGTGAAGTAATTTGTCCCAATTCATACAGCTACTAAGTGTCTAAAGCTTCATGTGAACTCAGGTTTTCCTAACTCTAAGTCAAGTGCTCTCTCCTCTAAATCACGTCTCTGGCTTTAACCAAGAGAAACATTAATCAGGATAGCACCAAATTATATAGAGAGTGTTCTGAGAACCATGCCATACTATTGATTCTGTCATATAATACAAGTACAATTTTGTATTCATTCATTCAACAAGCATTTAAAGAACACCTAATATGTATGAAACATAATAAGGGGATTGGTGCAAAGATTAGGATAACAACAAAACTTACTTCAAAATGCTTATAATACTTCAGGAAGTTTAGATCATGCATACAAATAACCATAATTCAAAAAGATGTCTTATATATATATGTTGAGTTCTATCAGTCAGCTGTTAGATTACATTGATTGCATCTAACCTAAAACACTATAAAGCTTCCACAATTATATTTATGATTATTTTTTTAAAGAATTTTCCAACAATTCACCCAGGAAAAAAACAAGTGCACGAAAAAAATATAGTAGGACAAGCCCTCCTCTGAATTAGTCTATTAGTACGTATATCTTTGATAAGTATTTCCAATTTGCAATGAGTTGGACCCAGAATTTAAAAGAAGAAAGAAAACTAGATTGTATTTCAGAAATTGTGTAGCACTTTCAGTGTTCCCAAGGTGATCCCTGACATAAACATTTCTATATCTGTAGACCAATGTTGTTCCCAGGGTGTAGGGTTAGAATTTTGCTTCTGATACACATTAGCTATGTGAACCTCAGTGAATTTTCTAATGTTTGGAGCTTCAATATCCTCATTTGTAAAATGAAGATAATAAAGATAAATAATAACTTTCCCAGAATTTTTATATCAAATTAAAATATATATATACAGACCTTTTTAAATTTTAAAGTTCTACAGAAACATTTGGTTTTTATTACAGTTAAGATTTAATTTTGGGACCATAAGTTGAAATTAACCAGTATGATACAGGAGAAAGAGTAATAGGTTTGGAGTCAGTTGACCTTGGTTTTAATACAGTGATGTGGATATAAATCATGAAATACCACAAAGCCTCTGAAGAATAAAAATTGCTGATGATCCAATTCAAGGACAATTGGAAGATATACATTTGATGCCAGCAGTATGCAATATATTACCCACAATGACTTGGTCACAAAAAGAGGAGGCAAAAGCTTCCACACTGTGGAAATATTTGCATTAAAGCTCTGTCATGGGGTCTCTTCTGTTCTCTCTATAATTCTCTCTCTCTCCCTCTCTCTCTGTTTGTTTCTGTGTGTGTGTGTCTCTGTGTCTCTTGTCTGTCTCTGTCTGTCTCTCTCCTCTCTCTCTTCTCTCTGTCTCTCTCTCTGACTGTCACTTTTTCTCTGTTTCTGGCTTTTTCTCTGTGTCTCTCTGTGTCTCTGTTTTTTTCTATCTGTCCTGTATCTGTCTGTCTGTCTCTCTCATTCTCATTAGTTTCCATGAGTTTAATTGTCATTTCTATAGATGATTCAGATCTATATGATCAGCCTCATTCTTTCTTCTGATATTTAATTCTGCATCATCAACTTTCTAATAGACATTTTAAATTATACATTTCCAAGACTTGTCAAACTCAATATTCCCAAAAGAAAATTTGCTATCTTTCCCTCAAAATCAGCTTCTCTGTCAAAGTTCCCTTTTTCTGTCCAAGGTCCCAGGTTCATAACCTTATCATTATGCTCAACACTTCATTCTCTCTCATTTTACATACACAATCAGTTGTCAAATTTTATATTTCCTACCTCTACAACATCTCCCGCATTCAACCTCTTCTCTTAACTCATCGATATCACCTTTGTTTGTGTTCTCAGTTGTTTCGATGGTATCCAATTCTTTATGATATTATTTGGGGTATTCTTGGCAAAGATATTGGGAGTGATTTGCCATTTCTTTCTCCAGTTCATTTGACAGATAAGGAAACTGAAGCAAAGAGTATTCAGTGATTTACCCAAGGTCACAGAGCTAGTTTCTGAGGCCACATTTGAATAAATGAAGATAAGTCTTCTTGACTCCAAGCCTGATGTTCCAAACCTAGACACCATTACAATGGACTCCTAATTGAATTCCTTGACCCTCAGATCCATCCTCCACACTGTCACCTAAGTGATTTTTTTTTTAAGTGCAGGCTTCAATTAACTTCATTGTTAATTCCCTGTTGCATTGACAATAAGACAAAAACACTTCTGTTTCATTTTTATAGCCTTTTACAACCTGGACCTGAGCTTTATTATTCATCCCTATGGTTCTTGAACTCTAAGTTCCAACAAAACTGTCCTTTTTTTCTAATCCTCACACATCAACCTAGCTCCCATGCCTTTAACTTGTACAGTCCCCATGACTGGAACAGAATGAACTGCTTTCTCACTTGTATCATCTAGAGTTTCTCATTTTCTTCAATACAAAGTTCAAGCATTACCTTCTACATGAAGCCTTTCCTTATCTTTTCCATTGATAGAGCCTTTGTTCCCTTATATTAAACTGCTTTGTATTTATTTTCTATTTATTCTTTCTGTGCTTAGATATGCACATGCTGTCTCACATGATAGAATATAAGCACCTTGAGAGTAGGGATTTTCTACTTTTTATATTTCTTTCTCCAACTCCTAGTACAGAACAATGCACATAATGGGTGTTTAATAAGTGCTTGTTGATGAATTCATTGATTAATAGATAAAGGTTCTCATCAAAGAAATGTATCATTAAAAGAGAAGACAAGTTGGCTAAATAGCTAAAGAGGGAATGGATGGATGCTGTGAAAATCAACCAATAGCTACAAAATGGTGAAAGACTTAGGGGAAATCCTCTGTCAACTGTCACTGACATGGTTGGGAGACCAAGTGTAAGAAATTATAAAGAATTTTTTTTAAATTGAGGATAAAGCCTAGATTTGTCATTTCATTGGCATAAGGAATTCTTAGGATTGGAAAAAACTCTTTAACAGTGCAATTCGGCACTTAAACCACAGCTTATAGTCATAGAGTTGTATAGAACAAAGCTTCTATAAACTGTAGTCACATGGGTCCTGTCACTGAATATGAGGGTTGAGAAAAATTTGGCAACAGTAAAAGGCTTCTGAATGCAATGACCAAAAATTATCCAAAATCAAATATGTAACGAATCCAAGGCATTTCTGGTAGTATTTGCTCATGTATCACATGACTTCACTGCACACACACAATATATGCACTTTGCACTGAGCATGCACGAATGCTGCCAGATTTAAGACAGGGTTGGGTAAAAGTTTCTTGGGCAAAAAAGGATCAAAAGTGGATAAAGTTTAAGAAGCCCTGGTGTAGTACATGCAAAATATATTCCAAGTGACTCTCAAGTATCATATGGCTAACATGTGTCAGTAGTGGGACTCTAATCCAAATATTCCTCAATTTAAGAGTGGCTGATTCTCTATACACTAAGACATGTACTTTCATGTGTATATATATATATATATATGTGTGTGTATGTATGTATTTACATATATATATTTACATATATATACACACATATATACATATGCATATATGTGTATATGTGTGTATGCACATATGTGTATATGCACATATATAGATATAGATATGATATATATATACATAAATAAGAAAAAAATTCTATAGGAGTTCAAAATTCTAAGCCATGTCTAAGGACATGGACCTCTGTCTTTAAGAAACTATTACAGTCTAATAATGGTGGAACAACTTAGGTGAAGAAGGTATCATTTGAGCTGAACTTCAAAGGATAAATGGAACTTCATCAAACAGACATGAGGTTAGGGTCAGAGAAGACAAAGAGTATAGACAGAAAGGCATTTAAGATAGAGGGATGAACATGAGCAAAATCATAGAAGGAGAAAAGTGTTTGGGGCCTGGTGACTCATCCAGATTGCTTAGAATTTAGGGTCTTGGAAGATGCATGGTGGGAGACATGGCTAGGAAAGGTGAAGTCTGCCTTTACATTAGCTTCACGTCTCTTTCCCCAGCTCAAAAACCAAGGACAATCCTTATCTACATCAATGGTAAACAACAGTTGTTGTGAGAATTGAAACTGGCAGGACCCTTTGAGTCCTGCAGATGAAAAAGTTCCTTTGAAGTATAAAGTATTAATATTTTTAACTCACAAAGACTGAGTTCATAGTAATTCTGAGTAGGGGTGTATGACAAAGTAAAAAAAAAAATCTGTATCCGTCTAAATCTATTTGAAAATCTAAATCAAAGTATCTCTATTAATCTATACCTATCCCTTACATATTTCTGTAGCGATATACCAATTGGTATACCAATATCTGCATCTAGATTGATATGTGCAAATATCTCTACCTCTATTTTTATCATTTATCTCTCTCAGCATAAGTGGAATAGGGTTGTTGCAAGGTCAGATTTTTTATAATCATGTAATCATTGCAAATGCTTAACCTGGACCCAGACACTTAATCCTACAAGCCCATAACTTTCTTAAAAACCATTTCTTTGAAGATCTGCTTTGGCAATAACTAAAAATACCTTCAAATGTACTTTATAAAATTTTCTTTTTTATCCTCCTGGTTAAATTACACTAAAGCTTCTATGGACTCTGCATTTTTCTTTATTTTAATATAAATATTACTCTTTTCCTTTGTGTATTTGTCTTCAGTGGGCCTTCTTAGGATTCTCAATTACTTGAATCTGATGTGAAAGTTTCATAAATTCTTTTTTACAACTGGAGCTTTTCCAAAGCAAAACAAAACAAAACAAAAAAGAAAGAAAGAAAGAAAAGAAGGAAGGAAGGAAGGAAGTAATAAAGAAAGACCAAGCAATTTCAGCATCCTCATAGTTAAGAGATATCTTCTTTCTCTGCTTTTTGCTTTGGTGGATGTGTTTGGGTAATCTGTTGGCCTTCATTGCAAATGTACTAAAAATCTGGTGTGTGGTAGATTTCACAACACACCCAACTTCTTCTATTTTCTATATGGTGACAGATAAGGGTTTACTTACTGCTGAAAATCCAAGGCTGTAATTTCGTCTTCCTTACAAACTCATGTCTCGGATCCACCACCCCATGATAAATAGAATCTGTACTGCATGACACTTGTGAACAATAGGTGAAATGGATATTAGAAAAAAACTCATTTATCTTCTGCTTTATTTCTTGATAGGGGTTCTTGTCACCATGGCTATTGTGTGACCAGCTTTGGAAAGGGCTTCTCATTAGTTTTTCTTATCAAGATGGCAAGGTCCCTTTTAACAGCATAGCACTTACATTTTAGATTCAATTAGAAAACTGCATATTTTGTGAGTGTCTGCCCAAGGCCTCTGCTTGAGATGGGTCTGTGATGGTTTCGCTTCTTACAGATTTAATTTCCCCACAGTTGACCACATTGTCACATCAAAATGAACCATGCACTGAAATGTGGCATCTGGCTCCTGGAGGTAGGGGAATGAACTAAGTAACTCTCAAGTCCCTCCTTTCCTGTGATTCTAAATGTGGCAAGAACAGAGGGAAAGAGGATACCAGGGGATGCCTTGCCTGTGCATTGATGCTTGTGTCTCTTTTGTGTTTTGTTTCTTTCTTTTTTTTTTCTTTGAAAAGCCAAACAAAAGTCATTTTGCATTTCCAGCTTCAAAATGGTTTCCCTCAGCTTCCTCTGTGGACTATCTTAGAGAATGCTTTCCTGACAAGTGCGTTTTGCAACATCTCACACTTGCCACCCAGGCAACTGTGTGAATGTCAACAAATCAGTAATGATTTAGAATATGTCAAAAGGAATTCAACTTTTCCACATCCTTTCAAAAATACTAGTGACAGGTAGATGAATTTGGACAACTGTTTGTCAGGACAATGTTTAGTAAATTTAGCTTGTACTAAGAGAAGCCTCTCTCTGCAGGATCTGTTAAAAAAAATAATGAACCAAAATAATGAACCATATCCTTTCAAGAGAATGAACTACCTCTTTCTCCTAAGGTTAAGTTGTCCATTTTGGAAAGTACAGCTATTATTTCAGGCCAATAGAGTACCATGTAGTATACTTGTTTAGTATATTTGGTATCAGATTGATCCTGAAAGATTGATTACCCTGCCTAAAAAGTATTATAACCTAAAAAGAAATTGATGCATCTGCAGGAATTGCTCCAATACAATTTGTTTCTGCATTTTACATAGACATACAAGGTTGGCTCTGTGAACAGACTATAAACTTCATCATATCATTTGAGTAGTGTCAAAAAGATTTTTTTTTATAACTTAGATATTTTGGTCAATTAGCAAAGGAGACCATTAAAGAAATTACTGCAGAGAAACAAAATGGCATAGTGGGAGAACACTGGCTTGAGAGTAAGGAAAACTGAGTTCCAGTTCTGCCTCTATTTTCAGCAAATCACAAGACCTCTAACCCCTGTTTTTTTTTTCCTTTCTAAAATGAGGGAATTGAACCTAAATGACCTCTGGAGTCTATTCTGGTTCTAATTATATTCTATGATTTCTCTTGATCAGACATTGTTATTTCAGGTAGGCCTCATTTTAAAAGGAAAAAAAAAACCCAAGAGGGGTAACATTAAATCACTAACAACTGATAATTAGTTATTTCACCATTTATCATGAATGAGATCAGAAAAGAAGGTAATTCTCAGAAAAGATAGATGGGTACAGGAATAGGAATGGGAAGTCACAAAAGAGAAATTTTGCTGACTTCACAATTTTTCTAAGAGATGTTTTTCTAAGTGTCCATCAACAAAGTTTCCCTAGGAAGACATCTTTTTGTTTTTATTTTCCAATTTCACAAATAGACCAAGAAGATTACATCGTGGCTCCAGTCTAGACTAATAGAGGCTTACTGTATATGATGTCAAATCAGGGATCCTAACAAATATACTCATCAATCTTTTAAATAAAACAGTACACACAAAGGGATGCTTCTGTCTCTGCAAATTGATCAATAAATCAATCAAAAACATTTATTAAATACTTCTTATGTGCTAGGTACTGGGATAGGCTCAAGGAAAACAAAGAAAGGCAAAAACATGCAAATGCTCAGATAAGTCCTGTCAGTGATAGCTCCAAATCCTTTCCCTTCCCCATCACAGGATCAGTTACTAGGCTTCTTCCCATTGCTACAACAATTGATAGTGCTAAATATTACAGCAGTCACATCTATCTTCATGCATAATTAAGAAATGGATTAGATGCCTTGAAAATGAAAATCACTGATACAAGTTCCAAGGCTAGAAAAATTACCCAAATCCAGTATCTCTTCCTGTATTCAGTTTCATGGAATATTCATGATTAGATGTCATAAAAAATTGATAATGCACATTGTGACTAGAAACAGGTGCCACTGAGGTGGAACATGGTCATTTAGTCCTCACCTAGCACTTTGTGCTTTGCTGTCTTTTAATTGGTAATATTAGAAATGAAATGGACAATACCATTACACTAGGGCAAAGAGTGAAAAAGGGGAAGCTGAGTGGTTTGACTAAACAAAGTGAATGGAAAGGAGATTTCATCACCCAATTAGCCCTTATGATATTAATTACCACAGGAAGCATAGGGAACCAGTGACTACTCCAGCACCACTTTTATAGAAGCAGTATTATACAGTGGAAAGAGCACTGAATCTAGATCCAAAAGCCTTGGATTTGACTTCCATGAAAGTTATTTAATATTGTTGTAACTTTGAGTAAAATATGCAATATCTTTGAGTCTTACTTCCTCATAAAGGATTTGAATTTGAGGGATTCACAAGAAGGTTAGATTAGATGAGGCTTAATGTCCCCTCCACTTCTATATGTATATATGATCTTATATGTTTGTGATTGTATATGCAAGGTGTGATGCTTCAGTGGCTCAAATTCATAATTTCCAACCTGACCTTCTTGGCTCCAAATCTTCCTATTTCCAACTTTCTTGCATGATCCCTCATCAGATATATTGCTGTTATTCAGTCATTTCAGTCATGTGCAACTCTTCATTACCCCTTTTGAAGTTTTCTTGGCCAAGACAATAGGATTGTTTTGCCATTTCCTTCTCCAGATCATTTATACATGAGGAAACCGAGGCAAACAAAATTAAAAGCTAGTAAGAGACAGAATTTAAACTCAAGAATATGAGTGTTCCTGATTCCCAGCTCAGAGATCTATCTACTATGCCACCAAGTTGTTCTAGATAGATAGATGTGTGCAATTTGTACATGAAAATATGTGTGTATGTATGAATCTTTTGTTTCATATTTTATTCTAGGGCAGTACCTCTAGGGAAAAAAGTGGGATGGTACCTTCTTATATATCTTCTTTGGGGCCATGTTTGAAATGGCCTTTTCTACCTTCTGCAGGGGTCCTTTCCCAATCCTCCTGCTAATACATCTTCTTTAATATGTATACACCCACACATATAACTTCTGTCTAATTTGTATGTGTCTTGTATTTATTTACACAAACATCTTGTGTTCTTCACCTCAGTATAATTTCTCTGAGATCAAGGACTATCTTTCACCTTTCTTTTTATCTTCAGTGCTATTCACAATGTCTCATACTGTAAGTGCTTAATAAATATGTTTATTTATTTCTTAGGTTTATAATAGTTTCACAGCATTTAGTTTGAAATGTTTTGTAGTATGTGTGTATATGTATAATTAGAATGAGTAATAATAATAATGGGTTTTATATATATGCATATATATGATGTCTCATATATATAAAATATGCACATATACACATGTAGGAATACATATAAATCTAATATAATTAAATCCTTGGATACTCAACAAGGTTTTTTAAGCTTCTAGGCAATTCAAACTCTTCTTTGCCTCCTGAAAAAACTCACTCCCCAGTTTCCTAACCCTTTGGGTTTGGAGCAATCCACCTAATATCCAGGTAACAATTCTCTGCCTTAACCATCTTGAAAGAATCAGTGGGAATATTTAATTCTTTTTCTTTATGCCAAGTTGTTCCCTTTTCTATCTTCTTATATCTGCTATATAAGGCACATTTTTGCACCCAAGTAGGAATTATCTTTGAATGGAATCCAGTTTAAATGCTTTACCCAGGTTTTTTTTTTTCTTACTGTCTACTGGAAATATTTATTTACAGTCTTGAGTTTTTCTATATATTGATAACCAAGCTGATTGACCAGATGGTTCAATAAGTCAAAGAAATCTCTACAAATGGCACTTTTTCCTATTTTAGAATATTTTTATTTAAAGTTCTAAATTATATCTTTCCCTACATCCCTGCCTGCTACCCTTTTCTCCCCCTCTCTGAAATGATAAGCACTTGCATATAGATAATCCACATTCAATCATATAAAACATTTCCATATTAATCATTTTGTATAAGACTCAAATAAAAGAGAAAAATGAAAAAAAGTGAAAATCATCAAGTTTCAGTCTATATTCAATCAACATCAGTTCTTTCTCTGGAGATGGATAGTATATTTCATCATTAGTCTTTTCAGTTTGTCTTATGTTTTGCTGAGAATGATTAAGTCATTCATGAATTTTCATCAATGTTGCCATTACTGTGTATAATATTCTCTTGGTTCTGTTCACTTCACTATGCTTCAGTTCATGCAAGTCTTTCCAAGCTTTTCTAAAATCATCCTTCTTATCATTTCTTACAGCACAATAATATTCCATTACAATCATATATCACAGCTTGTTTAGCCATTCCCCTGGTGGGCATCTCTTTGATTTCCAATTCTTAGAGACCACAAAAAATCTGCTATAAATATTTTTTGTACAAATAGGTTCTTTTTCATTTCTTCGGATATCACAAATGACATTTCTTAGTATTCTAGAAAAAGATATGTGTGCCTAGTTACTTCAAAAGGGTGGATTAATCTTTGAACTGTGCTCTTCTCAAAAACATTATTATTATTACTACTTTCCATCTCATTTGACTTCTGGGAAGGCAAGTTTCCCAACAGATCATGGTCTTGCCTAGGACTCCATTGCTCTCCCCTTGAGAGCCCTATAATTGAAATGTTACCTGTTACCTCACCTTTTCTTATGAAAAATTGTAACTTCTCAAGGCTAGCGTTTTCAATCCTGGGTTTTCAGCTGCATTGCTGAAACTGATTTTTTCCCATCTATTCTTCTTTGAAAGAAGGTACTATATATGTCTGAAGAAACTATCACCTACTGATATTTTCACTTCATCGAAGCTGAGGCAGGCAAAACTATGATTCTGATATATAATCCTATATATGCATACACACTCCATATCAAAAAATGATAATGCTGTTCCTGAGCCAATAACTCTATTTCCTTACTGTACTTGTTTTAATATTGAATGTTGAAATGTTATTTATTTTTAGTTTATAAGGAATTACCAGTTGATGACATGATGTGTGTGTGTGTGGGGGGGTGTTTCTATTACATGTCTGGGAGGCAATGTAATAAAATAGAAGGAACACTGGCAGAAAACCTCGTTTCAAATCCCACTTCTCTGAAACTTTGAAGAAGCCCCTTACCTTCCCTTATCCTCAGGTTCCACACAGGTGGAACCAGTACTGACTTCGAAGGTTACTTATCATTTTGATATATCAGTCATGCTTTTATAAAGCTCTTACTACAAATCAGAGACATTTATACAAATGAAAAATATATCTTCAGAAGGTGCCTGTGATTTTAACCAATGTCAATGAAATTAATCATTTTCTCTGAAAAGAAGTGAGCTACTCAGGCCCAGGAAGATTTCATCAGTTCCATTCTAAAGAGAAGAATGTCACCAGCAATAGCACTGAGTGCCCTAAAAATAGGAAAGAGATATTTTTCCTCCACACATAGCACTTTTGTGTGACCATTTATTTATCCAGTACATTATAGATTGTGAAATCTTAAGATGAATTTGGGAACAGAAGATTTTCCCAAACAGTCTGGAAAGTATCCATAATGGGAGACTGCCCTTAAAGTTTTTAGAAACAGCAGGCTGTAACTGTCTACTTTTGGAAAGGGGCTAAAAGAATATATATAAGCCCATGAGGCGCTAGGCCAGTACCCAATTGCCCTCTGTTGTGGCCTGACCCTGGCAGCATACATTCATTCAGAGGAGCCTGGACCATAGCAAAGCTGATCTCGTCATTTCCGCCTTTGTTGTGATTGCTATTGATCTCTTCAGTGGAATGAAACATGCCATCCCACAACTTCGATTGATTCTTGGAAGTGAAACAAAGAGACTGCCTGAACTGTGCTTCAATTCTGCTCTTTTTGTGTGGTTAGACATAAACTTCACTCCAACAGCTTGAGTTGAATTCAAGCCTACCTCACACTTCCATAGACTATTGAATAGGTTGTGAATACTGTTGCTGCTTCCAAGGAATAATAAAGCACAAAGTACTTCTTTATCTCATATCAGTATTTTTTTATTAAATCCAACCTTGAGGATAATTCTTTAAATGTTCCCTATTGGAAGTAAAGTATTCTTTCAATCAAGACAACTACTTCTTGTAGAGAACAGACTATTGAGAAGTAACATGCTTTAGAAAAGAAATCAGAATAATATATATTGAATATATTCTTAGGCTTCATTCTTTAAGTTATTGGAATTATTATAAACTAACTTCTGAGTTATTTAAGTTGTTGGTAACTAATTTTATTAGCTAATAATAAATTCTAACAGAAGCACTCAATGAAGATACAAGCCATCTGTTCGATTTATTTTCTTCTTTTTTTCTTCTCCTCCTCACCCTCCCAAATAGCACAAGAGACTTGAACAGCTATCATCTGATCTTGCAGGGCTCCCATTCTCACCACCAATATTGGGGCTACAGAACCCAAGTCTCTGACATTCTGTCCATGAGAGCCTGGGCAAATCATTTAATATATCAGTGTCCCCAGACAATTTGTTAAGACACAAGCTGCAGAGGAGGTGCCAATCTGTCCTAGCAACGAGTTTTCTCCCCACAAGTTTTTTTTTTTATTTTAGTGAGTCACAGATCTAGTCCAAAAGAATTTAAGTTAGATGCTGCTTTCCTCATTGTATACAAAATGACCCTGAGTAAGAAACATGTCTTATTCCCTAGCTCAGTATTCTCCTGTCCAGTCAGACTATATAAGGCCAAAAGCTAAGTGGGAAGTTAACTTACCTTCGGTGGCATTTAAATGAAGTACATACTTCACTCCAAAACATAAAAGAAATTGTGGCAGTCTTTCTATTCCCCTCCTGCTAACTGCAGTAGAAAATTTACCTAATGCTTCCTACCTGTCAATTTTCTTCACAGCATTCAGATGTCGTTATGATTCATGATCAGCTTGTAATTCACTAAGACTCTTAGAGTCTCTCATGCCAAATTTATCCACAGTCCTTTGTTTTTTTTTTTTTTTATACTTGGATAGCTTGCTGAGGTTTTCTAGCACCTTCCTCCAAGTGGACAAACTTGCCTTATTCTTGTTGAATTTAATTGTTTTGTTCTTTTGACTATATCCCCAACTTATTGAAATCATCTTAAAAATGAAGTCTGAAAGCTTTCAAATCATAATCATGTGGGAAAAATCTAATAACCATTGTCAGAATCAATATTATTAACATAATGGTAATTACATGCTAAGAGTAGACAATATTTAATCTAGAGTCCCAAACATCACTATTGGGAAGATATTGGGGTAGAAGAGGGAAGTAGAAAGACCAGGTCAGGGAGTTTAACTGAAGGCTGTAGGATGTCATGAAACCCTACTCAAACCTAAAATATATATATTCCTTCCAGTATAGAAGGAAAACTATCTGATCTTTTCTCAATTTTTTAATAGATTCACTACTGTCAAAAATATTATTCATCTATTTCCTTTCTCTTCTATTTTCCAAATCAAGAATAGGGTAATTTAGTTACTGATTATTCTGTCATCTTTTTACAGTTTGGGTGGCAGTGTAGGTAGAGTATTAGATCTAAATTCAAATCCTATTTAAGATAACTTACTAGCTGTGTGACCCTGGATAAATTCTATAACCTCCATTTGTCTCAGTTTCCTCATCTGTAAAATAGGGATAATAAGAGCAACCTAATGTTGTTCGGTGCTACCTAACAACAACCTAACACCTCTCAATGTTGTTTTGGGAATAAAATAAAAGATTTGTAAAGCGCTTTGCAAATATTAAAGCACTGCAAAAACATTAAATATTATTGTTTCCTTAAAAAATGAGACAGAAAAATAAGAGCTTAAGAACTAGACTGCATTTCCAGTTGGAAATGCATGTGACTGAAGTTCTGTGATTTGCTGAGAGTCTGTAAAGAAGAGATAGGGTTTTTGGTTTTTGTTTTTTCTCTTTATCCAGACACTGTTAAATTTGTACAGCAGGTTGCGTTCCCATTTGATGTGCTTAAATATAATGAAAGTATTCTACAAGAAGGCTTGAAAATTGTTTGGTTTCAGGTTATTAAAAAAAAAAGTTCAAAATAAGCTACTTGGATTCCTGTTAGAAAAATGCTATTCAGATGATTTTACTTAATGTCATGACTACCTCAAGTGCCTGATCATGAATGGCTTTTGTTCTTCAAGTTCTTCTTGACCTGCCTAATACTTCAGTCTAAATTCATGAGGAAAATAGAAGCGTATTAAGGAGATCATGCTCTGTATACAAATAATTTTTCATTATTTACATAATGAGGGAATATTCTCCCAATCATATTTTTAGTCAGAGAATTGTTTGCTCTTCAATAAAACATTTATGCTTGCAAGTCTAAAATGTCCTCAGTGTTACAATATGTAAAGCAATTACAAACTCAGTAATTAGAAAAATGCACCAGTAACTTTCCTTATGTGACTGCTTGTTCTTCATGGAATCCCAGAATACCTGATTTGTAAGGGACCTTAGAGATTACCTAACCAAAAATAAACTGAATAAGAATCCCCTGAAAAATAGGAATCTATCTTTTGCTTGCCTACTTCTAGTCAGAGATGCACCTAGGAATTCTAGTATCCCACAAGTCAATTCATGTGAGCTAAGAAAAAAGTGAGTGGGTAGAGGGAAAGTCTTAAAGATACATGGACCTATGGAGGGATCTGATTTACCACCCTGTGAAAATAGAGGGACAAAAATACCAGGAGTCCCCAGGGATAGGATGCCCTAGATATCACTACTAGAAAGAATACTAAGACAGGGAGAAATCATCTGGTTGTAGGGAAGATCTCAAATCCCATTTAGGCAATTATTCCTCTTAAGCTTGGGAGAGTAGTAGGATGGACATGTTATGAGGAAATGGAATATGCATGATATAGTTATGTTGAGCATAGTTATCATCAATGTTATCAATGTGTTATGGAAAGAGAATGGAGAGACATGGGAGATTATCCATACCTGCTTTGTAATGTCATCTAAAATAATATCTGCTCTTGCTCACCAAATTAGGGTGTGAGAAGGGCTGGTGAAATTTGAAAAGAACTTATGATTCTTATTTGTATTTTCTTTCATCTATTATTTTTTTTTGACAGAATGGACTTATGATTTCCAATTACTGATGAGATTGGTAATGGAGGGGATTTAGTATTCATTTGTATAGGTAGAATGAGAATATTCAGATCTGCATCAACGACTATTTGAATTAATGTATAGGCAACTAGATGGTTAGAGTGCTGGGCCTGTAGTGAGGAAGACTTGAGTTCAAACCTGACTCTTATTAGCTGTGTGACTCTGAATAAGTCATCTAATCCCTACTTGCCTTAGTTTCCTATTTTTGAAAAATAGGAATAATAATAGTACCTACCTCTCAAGGTTGTGAAGATCAAATGAGATATTTGTAAAGTACATAGTATAGTGCCTACTATGTGCTACAGAGTACACAAAGCACATGCTACATAAATGTTAGCTAGTAGTAGTAATAGTAGTAGTAGTAGTAGTAGTAGTAGTAGTAGTAGTAGTAGTAGTAGTAGTAGTAGTAGTA
>JAJPUD010000209.1:589948-648224 GCA_023553655.1 Myrmecobius fasciatus | reverse complement strand
TAGTAGTAGTAGTAGTAGTAGTAGTAGTAGTAGTAGTAGTAGTAGTATCTACCTTCTGATAGGTAACACACTCACTGTATTGTTTCTCTCTCAAATATCCTTCTCTCAACTGCTGAAATTATCCAATGTTCATGTCTGACTCGATGACTTTCCTACTCAGGAATCTTCAAGGATTTTCTATTACCATTGGGAGAAGATATAAACTTCTTATTTTAGCATTTAAAGCCCTTCCCAGTATGACTCCAAGTTACCTTTTCAGTCCTGTCTCCCATTACTCTCCTTCACATTTCCCATATCACATGACATTACCTGAAATTAGCCTGCCATTTTCTGCTTCTATGCAACCCATCACATATCTCTGGAATGCACTCACTCCTCTTCTCTCAGCAGAATGTCATCTTATGGACTGACTTTTCTCACCTTTCCTCTTCAGAAGGATGTAAGATGATTCTTAAGGGCAGGGACAGTCTATCATCTTTGTCTTTCTATCTTCCGCACCTAGTGTATTCCTTTGCATATGTTGTAATGAACAATTCAAAATCAATGCTTATTGAATTAAATTTAATGTTTACATATTTAACTTCTTGAATTTCTTCAGTGCTTAGCTCAGCTGCCACTTTCTCTTGAAAGCCTTCCCTGATTTTCTCGTTACTAATTCCTTCTATGTATTTATATATACATATGTTATATTTCTTCCAAAGAATAAGGGTACAGTTACTCTTTCACTTTTTAAGAAATCCCCGATATCTGGCACAATTATTTCCCCAGAGGAAGGACTTAATAAAAGCTTACTGAATTGAATTGAGAAGAAACTTAGACTTAAAAGGGAAAAAAAACTAAAGCTAACCCAAAGTGGAATGAATTACCTTGGATTTTGATCAACTGGAGGCAAAATGGTAACTAGGGCAGATTGTAACAGGCTTTGCCTAAGGAGTCCAATATTTGTATTGGGGAGAAGTTGATGATTATTTCTCATGACAGGGACTCTGTCCAGCCATCCCTGCACCGCACCACACACACACACACACACACACACACACACACACACACACACACACATTTGGGCTCCACACAATGAGGTGCAGCAACCACTTAAGTCTCCATCTCCATTGACTGTCATTGCACCCCTCTGTTGGACTCTACTTGACCAGTTCCTCCTACCCCCAACCTGCTGCTCCTGATTCCACTTGCTTCCATCATTTGCAGAGTAAGAATTCAGGGATTATTATGCTACAGTGGCATAGACTAGACTCTGAAACATTGGATGTTTCCTCCCTTGACATGACTAATAGGAGGATATTGTTTCTCATCCTCCCAACCTCTCTGCCCATGGAGGACAATTATGTACTAACCTCCCTGAAATCAAGTTTGAAAATAGACCATACTTGTGGGGAAATGTATAAATGACATTTATTCTTGTTCAATCAATCTTCTGACTTTTCATGACCCCATGAGCCATCTTGTCCATGGGGATTTCTTGGCAAAGCTGCTGAAGTGGTTTACTATTTCCTTCTCTAGTTCATTAAGCCAGAGGTTAAGTGACTTGTCCAGTGTCACACAAATCAGAGATGTCCAAGGCTATATTTGAACTCAGGTCTTCCTGATTCTATTCCCAGTACTCTGTCACTGAGCCCTACAGACCTATTAATCATAAACAAATATACAAAGGAATATAATTACCTTTTAAAATGTCTCCTGTTGGAACACGATATTATCATTGACATTATGATTATTTCACCAATTTACAGAAAAGTTCTTTCCTTGAGTACATTTTATTATTTACTGTTCTTGTTTCATGGTGGACCTATACATGCAAGGAACTCCAAACATGTCACTGTTTTAGAAAAAAGCATCACTCTGCTTAGTGCTCTGGAGTCATGAGGATTTGCCCAGTTTGTTTCCTAAAAATCATAGAATTGCAGGATACATAATTGGAAGGTAACTTTGAGATCTTCTAGTCCAAACCTGTGATTGTTTTCAGTTTAGGAAAATGATATCCAAGGAGATTCAGTAATGCACAGGTAGTTAGTAGTAGATCTGGTATCTGAACATAGGTCTTCTTTTTCCAAACCAAGTTTTCTTTCCTCTGTACCAGTGACTGAATTCTTATTGATGCCTGATGTTACCCAATATGTTCTATTAAAGCCCCTGACCCAATTCCTTGTGAGTCCCCATTTCTCTCTGTGCTATGATCACAAAATCTTATCTGGAATCTTGCTTCTGACTAAGCTTGACATGGGACAAAAAAAGAAACAAACAACCAAAAATGGTAGCAAAATAATCAAAACAATAAAAATATCGACCTTTAGGACAACTTCTACCATATAAAGGATCTCAGAGCCCATAAAAATCCTTAATATTACACTAGATGACTCTTTTTAGACCAATAGATTCTTTCCATGTCGGTCATTCTAATTCTGTACTGTGTTATTCAAGAGTGACTTTGAGAAAGACTTAAAGAAAAGTTTGGGAAGAATGGCGCAGGAAAAAAAAAAAAAGATTATCTGATCTTACTCATATCTAGGGATTGCAGAGAAAATGAGTTCCAGGAACTCAGGACCTCCTGAGTATCCCCTTTGACACTGTAGCATTGTTTTTGATGTGTTAATTGAGAATGTTACATTAACTACATGCTGAAATAGAGTCCTGTCAGCACCACATTATGATGCAACTATAGCAACGCAACATCAAGATGTCTTCCTGCAACCCTTGCATTTTCCCACAGTAATAAAGTTACATCCCATTGCTTCAAATTGAATACCACTGATCTCAAGGTCTTATTTTCCACAATACAAGAGACCATTGTCCCACTACTTAGAAATAAGATGATGGTAGAAATAGAAGCTGTTACTACAAACCCATCATGGTTTATTATTCCCGTCAAAGAGAAAGAGAAGTCTTCAGGCAGATTAAGCCATAACATTAAAGAAACTAAAATACAAACCTGAACAATCATTCATTTTGCTTTCTGTTGCCATGTACACCCAAAAATTTGCCCAAGAATAGTAATCATCATTTTTATTTTGCTTAGGACATTCTGCCACAGTTTTTCTCTCAGTAAACAACCAGAAGTTGGTATTTAGCATTGTGTAGGAGGAACAGACCTATAAATAGCAGTTCTTTCTTAATGCCCCAAGAAAACTGAAAACTTGTGAAACAAGGTATTTCTTTGCTGATAAAGTAAAATGTATTTTGGGGGGATTTACTATTATTTGAGGTTATTTCCAAAGGCCATATCATTCATTTTTAGCTGCCAATGTCATTAAACATATTTGGCTGCTTCAGAATGACTATTTTAGCCATGTTGAAGGGGCTAAATTATAATCTCTACTGTAGAGTAAACTTTTAGGAGATTACAGAAATAGGGAAATGAGATTCTGCAAAGCAAATCCTATGGTTTAGAAAGAAGAGGGAGTAAAAGGGAAAAAAAAAACTTGCTGCCCAATATAGAGGATCAAAAGGATAGTTTTACTTTTGTCTTTTATTAATATACTTGTCATTTTTTGCTATGCAAATTGTGCCCATAATTGGAAGGCATGTTCTTTTTCTTGAAAACTTTTTCTATTCCCTTGTTATAATCTCTGTGTGGCGCTTATAATAAAAAGAAAACTTCAAAAATTTAACAAAATCAGCTCCTCCTCTATATAGCATCTATGGTTTACTAACTTATTGTGGATTTTTAAAAAATCAGTTGTATAATAATTATTAAGGAAATTGTAAGATTAAAAAAGTAGCCCTCTGACATGATATTTCAGAACAAAGTTTAAATAGCAAAATAGTTATTTTTTTGGATCCCAAAGGATCTTGACAGATTAGAACATTAGGCTAAATC
Source organism: Myrmecobius fasciatus (assembly GCA_023553655.1). Classification (NCBI taxonomy): domain Eukaryota; kingdom Metazoa; phylum Chordata; class Mammalia; order Dasyuromorphia; family Myrmecobiidae; genus Myrmecobius; species Myrmecobius fasciatus. Next base: position 644,392 of record JAJPUD010000209.1, on the reverse strand, counting down.
TTGTAAACTTATATATAATAGAAATTAACATGTAGTCTTTCATTTGGGTTCAAAATAGCTTTAGTGGTGAGAGATGGACCAGCAGTTCCCCTAAAATATAGCAGTATTAGAAAGGGAGAAGTACCCTGTTTGTTTTTTTTTTCTTTTAAAGGAAAATTAAAAGAAGAAAGTAGAATCTATAACCTGCAGGGTCATTTACTTTGACTCTTGTTCCTAAAAAATTGTAAAAGTATAATTAAGAGAGGGTTAGTAGACATAAAGGAAAGGAAGTCACAATTACAAAGCACTAAAGCCAATATAGCTCTTTATCATGAATTATAGACTGGTAAATCAAGACAATGCTCTAAATATAATTCACCCATATTTTTGCAAAACATTTACAAAATCTTGCATGCTATTCTTATTCAGATAAAGGGAATGAGATTGATTAATTGAAATTATTTGAATGGTGAGATTCCCCCAAAAGTCATTAATAATTAGATGGCAACTTAGAATAGCTATAGCTCCCTGGGACCTGTGCTTGCACATGTAATATATAATTTGTGATGTCTTGAATAAAGGGATAGATGATATTCTTATCATACTTGTAATGGCATAAAACTAGAAATGATAGCTAACACGTTTGATGACAGAATCAAGATCCAAACATTTTCCACTATATCCTGCCCTGGAAAGATCTTTCTAAAGTAATGTGTTGAGTTCTGACTCCAGCATTTTAGAAATAATAATAATATATTTATAATTCCCATTTTAAGCTTTCAGTATTCTCTCCATATGCTATCTATTTAGACCCTCACAATATCCATGAAGAGGTGCTATTATTACTCTCGTTTTGTAGAAGATAGAGGTAATCAAGGTTGGAGCTTGAGAATCAGGAAGAGCTGGGTACTAATCCCTGCCTTTGACACACAGGGCTCAGTTGCCCTGAACAAGTGACTTAAGTTCTCAGTCCAAGGAAACTCTCTGTGATAACAAGTTCCCAAGCAGTTGCTAGCTTACATTGGTAGAGAGATTTTGCTACATGAATGAAATCAGAGGTCTGGAAAAAGAAAAAAAAAAGAAGGAAAATAAATAATCATAAAACTGAAGCACAGAGAGTTTTGTACTTGACTTAGTCACTCAGCTAATAAGTATTTAAGGCAGAATTTAAACCCTAGTCTTCCTAATACCAAGTTCAACTCTCTTTCCACAATATCTGACTTTCCCTAATGCACATTTGCCAGAGAACATAAGAGAAGGAAGAATAGGACTGTGAAATCAATCAAAATTAAATGATAGAAAAATCAGTTGAAGAAATTATATGTGTTTAGAGTGGAAAAGAAAAGAATTAGCAGGAATGTGATAATATTCTTTCAGTATTTGAAGTGCCATCATGTGAAAGGCTTAGACTTTCTCTTATTGTCTCCACTTAGAAGGACAAAGAACAGAGGTCAGTAGTTACAGAAAAGGAGCAGGAAACTCCCTCTTCTTAGGCCCAGCTTTTAACAAATCCTGTGGTCTGCATATCACAGTCAAAAACAAAAACAGTTCAATTAGGAAAAGCATAGCACTATCAAGAAGCAACAAGCAACAGACAATATAACAAATGGTCATTGATTTCAGTTAGAACTGGTTTTCTTTCTCAACTTTCCTCTTATCATCACTAAGCTAAAATCCAACCATTTCAATTTCTCTTCAATATGGCATGAAGTTATTCATAGGAGTGGTATTAGCCAACAGCACAATGCTTTCCAGTATGTTAATTTAATGTATGGCTCAGGTAATTGTGGGAACCTTAGATCCACCAAATAGAGGCTTCTTAACTGTTCCACGAAGTGTGGCTCAGCAGGATGGGAATAAAGATCCCACTGGCCGCTCCACTGCCTTGCATATACAAGGGAGCAATTATTGCCTATCCCATCATGACTGGTTGGACATCATCTATAGAGTACCCCAGTCTTTTTCCTCAACTTATCATCTTGGGTTTTTTGTTTGTTTCTTTGTATTTAAATCCCCACCACCATATGCTTGTCTATCCAAAAATCCCATTCTTCATACACTAAGAATACAAGGAAAAAGAGAAAAATCAAATTCAATGTACTTGCAAAGTACCAGAGTGTCTTCCTTTCCAACAAAAGCCCTAGTGTTGTTAGTTAACTTTTCAGTTGTGTATTTTTTCCCCTCCCAATTACATTGATGCTAAGGGTCATAGATTATAGGATATGCTTTTTTTCTATTGTTTTTGTTTTTGAAGGTTTGTGGTAATGGTAGTAGATTTTCAATAAATATTTTTTGGATGGACAGATAAACAAAATTATAGATAAATCAGACTTTAGATAACCTGCCAATCATACAACCAAAATTTTTCTAGTTTGAAATCAAAGTTTATGTTCATACTATAAATGGGTTGGTTGAAAGGTCCATTTCACTAAAAAATGTTCCCAGTACTATTTATCTAGGATTGGCTTATTGGGATTTTATGATCTGATTTAATCTAGTGACTCTATTTGGGCAACTTGAGCTAATCTCCCTTCATTCTCACACTTGCTGCAAAACTATTTGGCACTGGATTCCTATTTCTCACACTGAATAGGCTCAGGCCATTTTTTTTTTTTTACAGTTGACAAATTAAGGCAATTCAGATACTAGGATAAGTTTTTTTTTTCTTTTTTCCCCCCAGCAACTGAGAAATTGCCAGATTTACTGTATAAGCTAAAATCATCTTTCCTGCAAATCAAATATAACCAAGAAAAATAACAATACCTACAAATGAAGCCAGTGTGAAGCCACTCAGCACCGTGGTCCTGGATTAATCATGTTGCTCTTTGAAAATTCAAAGCTTTTAATCATGTAGCTCTGCAGTCTTTGGTTAAAATTCATGGGCATTTTACAGGTGTTATTTTGGCCCCCAAGACTCCTGTATTGTTCAATAAGTACAGTAAAAACCTGTTTTAAAAAAGAAAAAAATAATTTCAAATTGAATAAAAGGGCTGCAAAGGTCAAAATTTGTTCCTAGGGTCGCAGTAATAGGGATGTACATAAAAAATCCCATGGAAATCAAACTTAATTCATGAGCATTTTGCAACTTCCACAAATGATTTGAAGATGAAGTTAATTTCTTATTGAGCTATGAATATTGGACTATGAATTGACTTCTGCTCTCCCAAATTGTAGTAGATGCAACATGATTGGAAACAGTCATCCAAGGTTCCAATCTTTTTCTTGAGACCAGTGAAAACCTGCCAGAAGCACAGAATCAGATTTGGAAGGGATCTCAGAGACCAAGTAATCTGATTCACACTTGAACAAAAAAGCACTCTTAAAATATACCTAATAGATAGTCATTCAGTTTTTACTTGGAAACTTCTGATTATCGATCTGCCATTACCAATCCTTGAGGAAATCCTGTTGTGAAAGAGTCTACACTGGCACTATATTACCTCTTAAAAGATAAATCAAAGATCTTAGTGGCATCTATCTGTAGCTTTTCCTTGAAGTCCTTTCTGGTGCTGCCTAATATCAGTTGACTTCATAATTTTTCACTTCCCTGCTTTGGGAATAGAAATTCACTTTGAACATGTTGCATCTAGCTAGGCAAATAAAAGACTTCACCCACTCCAACCAAAAATAAAGTACTCTTTTTGTATCAGAACTCCCCAACCTACCCAACATTGCTGCTTTCTCAGGCTTTTAGATGTGCTAAGCCTTCACTATTTATGACATAGTCATACAGCTATTGGAAATCAGTCCTGGGTCTTCCTAAATCAAAGTATGGCCTTTGGTTGACTAAACCCTGTTATCTCTCAGAAATATATTTAGTGAAATTAATAACATAAAATTATACAATCATATATTTAGAATAAGACAGATCTTGCAGGTCATTTGGTCCATTCTCTTAATTACATATAGGAGAAAGCTGAAATAAAGAAATGAAGCAATTTGGCAAAGTTGTTTAGCAATATATAGCAAAACTGGGTTTGAATCCAGTTCCTCTGACTACAAATCCAACTTATTCCCATTTTACAGATGAGGAAACTGAGACACAGAAAGTTTTATTTTCTAAGCTAAGACAATCAGGAAGAGGCAGAATCATCCACCTGATGACTTGTTATAGAAGGGATTCTTGTTTAGGCACTTTAAAAATATCTTCTATTTCTGAGAATTACTCTTTCCTTCCCTAAAAGCAAGTAGTCTAAATTCAGTGAGGTCATCGTTATACCATGTTTAGAATTTATCCCAGCTTTCATTACACTGGTTCTCTTTCCCTTACATATTCACACTCATACACACATATATGAGGTTCTCCAAAAGGATAAAAAAGAAAGGGGAAAATGAACAGGGATAGGATAGAAACACCCAAAAAATGTGGTTTGCTAAGTAGTTTAAAAATGTTTTAAGGAGTCAGGTCGAGAAGGTACATGCTATGAGAATAGTTTTTAAATCAGCCTTACAACCTCAGTGATTGTTCTTGTTACCCACATTGTTGGCATGCACCAGTACAGCAATTTTTAAAATAAGGCAGTTGACTCAGGAGAGTGCTTGGGATCAACTTCCCAAACCATTGCCTACAACCCTACATGTTACCAAAAATTGAGCAGGCCTTTTTTGTTTTGAAAAATGATGTATTCAGCATACATCCCTAATTTTTCTGCCTTCCAAATAAATAATATCCATCTGTACTAATGACTGCTGGGCCTGTGTTTGCAGATGACAGCAAATTGAAACGGCATTATTTGTTAAACACAAAAGACCTCAGGAATAGTCCCAAGCCTGGTCACAATTGTAAATCAGCATAGAAATGTTTCCTATCACTTAAACAACACGTTAGCCTGAATTTATTGAATTTGTCCCAGGAATATCTAAGGAGCTTTTTTAGTTATGTCTACAGGAACAATCTAAGGCTTATTGATGGATCTTTTAAATGCCATACAGTGTATGGGCTTATGTAAATTAGATTTCAAAAAAAAAAGAAAAAGCCTATTTGTGTGTTCTTATTCGACCCAGACTGAGGATAAGCTCACATTGTGGAATGGGAAGACCAGATTGAAATAAATTTGAGCCTTTCAACATTCCTGATGTATATCCCATACTATTTCCCAGTCAGGATTATCCCAAGGGCCACAGGTTGGCAGCATATTTTCTTTTCTCCATTTGAAGTAACTTGAAGGCTGTCTACACATTACCAATTCAACCATTTTGACAGAATTAATTAGTCAATTCACATGTATAGGGGGGAATCAATATACCCAGGAAAGCATTCTAGCTAGTTTAATTTTTTTTTAAAAAAATGAATTTATTTAAGGGAGGATTTGGAACAGACACATTGGACCACATTTAAGCACCCTAATTTATTAGATTAGATTTAAATTGAGCAATTATGGACCCTTTTTTTAAAACCTTCCATGTAACTTTCATTCATATTCCATTTCTGTCAGCCTATGGAATCCACTGCTTTTGCCTTTAATAAGTTATTGCTCTGTCTTTCTTGATTTAAGAAGACAGTTCTCCATCTGTTCAAGAACTTGGCAATTGTCATAAATGTTCTTTGATATAATTATCCTTCAGTTAAATGTAATCTCCCTGGGGAAGGGGCTGTTTTAATTTGGGCTTCCTATCTTTACCACCTAGCATTGTATGAGATGCAGAATTTTTGTTCTCATTCTCAATAAATGTTTTAAACTGAACTGAATTGAGTTGGCATGCATCGTGTGGTCATTCATACAAGAAAGCGTTCCTTCATATCTATTTGGGTCACAACACTTATTCTCATTTTAGAAAATGCTCCTTTCCCTCCTCCACCCCATCATCCAGGATTTGGATTCCTGTAAGTAGGAAAATGAACTAAATAAATTAAAAAATCTATTTGAAAATAATTTGAAAATTAGAAAATATTTATTTGTAACTCTAATCGATCAGAAAATGAGTGGTACATCTGAATCATTTTCCTGAGCTTTCCAGTTAACTGATGTTTTGATGAGGCAATGTGGTAGAGTGAAAAAAAATCAGAGCTTTTAGTAGGAATTTAGTATGACAAGAAGTGGGAAAAGAGACCTGAAAAGAAATACTATTTTTTACTTGACAATTAAGAATCTTGAAACACTTAAGGATGATAATTCTGAACATCAGTGATCTTTGTACATAAAGAACACAGCCTCAAAAAAAAAAATAAAGAACACAGCCTCAAAGTTAATTTGTTGTTATTTTTAATAAGTCCATGTTAAGTTTTTTTATTACTCCTAAAAGTTAAGTGCAGAAATAATTAATAGTTTTAAAGTCCTGAATGCTTGTTTTGAAGTTAAAAGTAGTTTCACTATATCTTTCAATAACAAAGTTTTAAGTTTTACTGCATGCCAATCCTTATGCTTGAAGTTAGTGATAAGAAGTCAAAAAATGAAAAAGGTACTATCCTCTAGGAGATTTTTAAGGAGAAACCACATGTACATGGAAAATTACATTTAATTTAATTTCTAGGATGAAGCAAATAGAAACTGGGGATCAAGACAAGATTCCTATAAAAGGTGTCCCTGAAACTGAAATTTGGAAGGAATGGGATTTTGTGAGGTCAAAGTGGAGAAGGAGCTTACTGCAAGTAAGGGGCCCATTCTGAGCAAAAACCAAGAGAGAGGAAATGTAATGTTGTGTATGGAGGGCAGCAAACAGGCTGCAGCATTCAATTCATAGGGGCAGGTAGATATGTAGTGGATAAAAGACCTGAGTTCAATTGTGACCTAAGACATTTAGCCCTGACTGGTTGTGTGATGCTAGGCAAGTCACTTAACCCTAATTGCCTTACCAAAAACAAGCACAATGAATATGTAAAAAAGATAAGTGCATAGTAAACCTGTAGAGGTAAGCCAGAGCTAGACTTAGGAAAGGAAAAAGGTTATAGTTCTGTATCTGAGAGAATTATCTATATATGAGCAGTAAAATGGAATCACTGGGGCCTTTGTAGCCCAGGAGTGAATATATCAGAGCTATGCTATCACTGTGGCAGCTGAGTGAAAGATGGATTGGAAAGGAGAGACACAGAAGGCAGGAAAACTTACTTGGAGCCTACTGAAATGGTTGAGATGAGATTCGAGGAAGACAAATTGGAGTGGTAACTAGGAAAGAAAAGAGGAAGAAATAGGATGTATATGTGGAAATAGAATCAACTAAACTTGGGAACCAGGTAGATATAAAAGATCAGAGGGAAGGAAGGGCTGCTAACTGAGGGATTGAAAGGGTGTTAACTAGAACAATGATATCTTCAATAGAAATGGGGAAATTAGGAAGAGAAAAGAGAAGGAAATATTTATTACAATGTGTTTTATATTTTAAAAATTTTAATACTTCTAATAGTTCTTTCTTGGTAAAAGAAAATATTTTAGTATTCCTGTTTTACACAAAGAGAATCTGAGGTTTGTTAAGGTTTTGTAACTCTTTCTGTATCTGTAATTAGTGGTAAGCCAGGGAGTAAATTCTAGCTTTTTGCCTCTCAGAGTATGGCTTTCTATCAAACTCTACTACCATGATGCAATTAAGATATCTAATTGGTTTATTATATATTGTAAAAGAATGAAGGTCTTTAGGGGCAGCTAGGTGGTACAGTGGATAGAGCACCAGCCCTGAGTTCAACTCTGAACTCAGATAACTTAACACTTCCTAGCTGTGTGATCCTGGGCAAGTCACTCGACTCCAATTGCCTTAACAACAACAACAACAACAGTAAAAAGAATGAAGGTCTTTGTCCGAGGCTAGAGTATGTACTCCACTAAGGTTTAGAGGTCCAAAGACTTGATAGGGGGAAATTTTTTTTTCCTAACAATTAGTGCTATCTAAAAAAAAGGTAGTGAGTTGCTAGTGTAAGAAAACCTGAGTTCAAATACTATTTCTTAAATTTCATGAAATTTCATGAAATGTGGATGACTAAACCTATCTCAAAGGGTCATTGTGATATCCAAATGACCTAAAGTGGTATATGGATGGCTCAGTAGACAGAACTCTAGGTCCAAAGTCAAGAAGACTTTAGTTCAAATCCAATCTTAGATATTACTACCTGTGTGACCCTGGGAAATCACTTAACCCTATTTGCTTCAGTTTCCTCATCTGCAAAATATGCTAGAGAAGGAAATGGCAAACCATTCCAATATCTTTGCCAAGAAGACCCAAAATGGGGTCATGAAGTATCAGTCACTAAACAAAAACTAATTCCCTTGGATTTATATGCTAAATCCCAAGTCAACAGAAAAATGAGATATGTGTTGGTGGAAAAGATTCCTACACAGGGAATTCCTTATGCTGGGGATAAAGCCTTAGATTCTTCATGATTGTTATTGTAGTGGGTTGTGCCATGACCAAAGTCTTCCAAGGAAGTCAGATCCTTATCCTTATATAGATCAGATTGCATGGCCATTTATGTCCTTAGATTCTGTAATTATTTGTGTATATTCTGGATCTTAGTTGCTGAGAGGACAAGACACACACACACACACAGAGTGTATAACTTCAAGTTCTGGACAGAAATGAAAATCTATGAATAATATGCTAAAATCTTTTTTTGGGGAAAATGCAAACTTCTGCATTGATGATTAATCAAGAGAGTTATAAACTCATCAGGCTGAACATTCATCTCCATCAGCAGTCACTAAGGATCTGTTTACATCAATGTTACATACAATTGGACAGTCCAGAATATTTAAAAACTTTTCTGTTAACTAGAAACAGCACTACTAGTACCCTTTCCAGCAACAAGGAAAGAATACTGATCTTGAGTGGGAATTCAAATTGTGGCTATTATGGTTTAATCACTTACCTGTGTGATCTCATCAATTTCCTTACCTGTAATTAAGGATGCCCTCTGAGCCTCCCACCTTCCAACTCCCAATTCTAAATCTATACCCCTTTGATCCTTCATCCCCTGACACTATGATATTGGAGAAGTGTTGAAGGAAAAAGGAATTCATCACTAGTGGGCAACCTTCTGGCAATGAATCTTTGAGAACTCAGCTTATTCCTTTGTTGAATAACTCTAAAACCTATTTCAAGACAAATGCTTTCAACCTTTTCACTTAGTAGGACCTATTGGAGCTTGTGATTTGCTTGGCTGGCTTTGCATAGTTACAGCTATGACGAGGCTTCAGAGTAGAATTTCAGTGGAGGAGTATTGAACATGCTAATTTTAATTCAGTGAATTTAATTGGCTTGGCCTTTGTAAACATTCATTATTCAGAGGGCCTGATCACAGTAACCCTAGTTGCTTAACCTTTAATTGCCTTCATTTATTAACATTAGCAAGCTTTTTTTTTGAATACAGTTTCAAAAAACACCAGGCTGCTTTAGCCCAGCTGCTACCTGTTTTGCTTGACAGATGTAAGGTACTGATGACTATAGCACTAGATAGCCTAAGGAAACTCACCTGCCAGGATGGTTCTCTTGGGATGATGGGCTTTAGTTTCAGGGTGTTATTGTAACACTTTGGGAGGATCTCACTCCTTTTATCATCAAGATTACAGGGAAACCAAATTAAGGCCATTTATATACTGGCTAAGTGAGCTGCATGATTTATGGGCACTGCCACTGAGTTGAGTCCTTTCTCTACCCCATCACTGGGATGCTGGCTGCTGGGTCTCTGGCACCAGTAAATGAATGATATGGCAGCTTCACAGAAGTCATTGCCACTTCTGGCAATATGGCAGCTGTTTTGAAGGGTTATTTGCAGCCTCTATTGGCAAAAGGGAATGCAACAGTGCGTGAAAGTCCTTCTTGGAACAGTTCCCAGCAATGCGTATGACTTGCTTGTTTGCAGAAATTGTGGTCTCTCCCTAGACAATGGCTGTGTCTTGAGAGTTCAATCAAATCAATATAAATATGGTTAAAAGACAAAAATAATGTTGTAAATATACGCAGTGTCATGAAGCTTTGGTTTCAGTCCCTGGCTCTGACAGCCACTTTGTAAACAACTCACAACCTCTGTGAACATCAGTTTTCTCATCTGTAAAATGGTCATAAAATACTTATTGCTCTTCACTAGCTGAGATGGGCACGAGGAAAGTGTTTTGTAAACCCTGAAGCCCTAGGTAAGTGTGAGTTATTATCGCTTCAGCAAACTGCCAAGAAAGCGAACAGGGGGCCTTGGGGTCACATTGATTCCATTGTTCACATAGCTAGAATATGAAGACTAATCAATGTTAGTCTGCTAGTTTTGGCTTCATGAACAAGGGGATCCTATCAAGCATGAAATCCAATTGCTTGACAATCAACTTGCAAACTGTCAATCTGATTGCTTTCAGAAACTCAACCAAAGTGTTAGGCAACCATGGAGGTTTCTGTCAAGAATTTCCATCTAGTCTCAAGATGCTGTTCACTGTGCAGAAGGCAATAGTAGGCTATTAATTTGTAACAATTTCCAAATGTGAGTTCTTCCAAGCCACTGGATAGAAATGCACAAAGAGCTGAAAAGTGCAAAAGTTGTATATGAATGTAATGTATCCAAGAGCAAAAGATAAAAGAATTCAGCTTTTACAGGTTTAAATCTGTTTTTGTTGAGTGAAAAATAAGCATTGCAATCATTCAGCTAGTGCTGGCCATTCCCAGGACATAATACTAAAGGCAGAGAATCTCACTTGTTGGGGACCATGTCTGTGAGTTTTCTCACCCATCCTCTTGGAAGTTCTCTCTTTTCTTGGCATTTCTGACACTGCTCTGTCTTGGTTCTTCTCTCACCATTTTACTGTTTCTTTTCCATTCTTTGCTGGATCACGATCTATATTCTGCCTGCTAACTATAGGCATCCCCTAAGGTTCTTTCCTGGGCTTCTTCCCTTGTCCCTGTATTCACTATCCTTTGTTAATCTCTTTAGCATTCCTAGTTTCAGTGAGCATCCCTAAGCAAAGAACTCCTTGTTATACATCTAGTTATAAAATCCTGAATGCCAGGCCTTCATTTGAAACTACATGGGGGGAGATCTCCATATGGATATTCCATAGACATCTCAAACTCAATGTGTCCAAAACAGATTTCATTATATTCTCTCCACCCACCCCCAAATCCATTCCTCCTCCACACTCCTCATTTCTGGTGATTGTATCTCCATCTGCCTAGTTAACCACCTAAATAACTTTAGAATCATCCATGATGTTTTTCTCTCCATCTCCATTTATATCTGAGTAGTTACTTAACTGATGATTCTATCTCCACAATATCTTACATCTATCTTCTTCCCTACATTCACACAGCTTCGATCCCAATTCAGAACCTCATCTGCTCTAATTTAAACTATTGTAATTGCTTCTTAATGAATATCCTTGTGTCCACTATTTACCCTTCTCCAATCTATCCTTCACACAAACTGATATTCCTAAAATACAAATCTGATCAAGTCACTCACCTGACCAAACTTTTTCAATATTCTTCCATGATCATAATTCAAGATCTTCAATCTGACATTTACATCCCTCCCCAATCTCTTCCACATCTATCTGTCAAGCCTTATTTCAGATTGCTTCCCTGACTTTGGCCTTTACAAACCATCCCATTTCCCACCTCCCATTGCCTTTGTGTGAATGGCCCACCATGTCAAGAATTCACTCCTTTCTCATTAACACCAAAGAGAATTCCTAGTTTCCTTCAAATCATATATCAGGTGCCAACTGATGTATAAGAAACCTTTTCTGATTCCCCTTTTAATATCACTTTTTCCCTCTTGAAATGAATTTCCATTAATTCATATCTCCTTAATATTTACTTACTTGTGTGCAAGTTATATTCTTCAAGAGAATGTGAACTCCTTGAGAACAGGGAACAAGTATACTTTTTGTTTTCATATGAATGAAATGCCTAGATGGCACAGGGGATAGATTACTGGACCTCTGATGAGAAAGACCTGAATTCAAATCCAACCTCAGGTCCTTACTAGCTTTGTCACTTAACATCTCTCTGTCTGCCTCAGTTTCCTCATCTATAAGATGGGATAAGAGCATCACCTACTTCCCAGGATTGTTCTGAAGATCAAATGAGATAATATTTATGAAGTGCTTTGTAAACCTTAAAGTGCCATGTAAACTCAAGCTATTATTATAGTAATACTTAGCATGTGCCCTGCACAAGGTAGGTGCCTAAGCTTATTGAATTTATTTAATGACTGCGTAATAACTTAAAGTCCTTTGTCACAAAACCCATGGATGAGGGTCAAGCCACAACAAAGAAAGCCAGCAATCAAATATTTGATAGATTTAGTTTGAATAGTTCTACAAAATTTAGAAATGCAGAGAAAGTGGGAGAAGGGGGAGGGGGAATTTTATTTCATAGTGAAATTAGGTAAATTTCCAACAAATGAAACAGATCAAATAGTCATGTGACTAATTCTAATGTGTACACATCATAGGGTTATAAGAACCCATGATAGTAATGTTTCACTTTATCAACCTATCTAAAATGAAATATCCTTAAGGGAAGTCTTTGTTATCCACTTTATTCAATTCATTGTGCAAATGTTACAGAAGGGTTTTTTTATTATTAAATATTTAAAATACTCTTCAATTTATAGGAAGGAAATTATGTTTTCTAAGCATTTAGAGAGATGCTTCCTTAGAAAGGTTGAAGATTTTTGTCAAATGTTTTCTTTTATTATCTTCAAGGCTTGGCTATCAGATTTTCCCATAAACTCATCAATCAAAGAATTCATTCCTCTGGAAAATGTGAGGAGCAAGTTCCATCTATGATCTTGAGTTACAAAGCTTTACTGTTTCTCTGGGTCATGCCTATGTGCAGGGCTAAACCTAGAGGCAAAATTATAACATAAATGAAGTTTATTGTCAGCCCCTTCCTGCATATTTTTCCCCTTCTTGATGGCTCTCAACTCTCACTCAGATTCATGCTCTTTCCCACCACTTCTCTATCCCCATCAAATCAAAACTACCTCCCAGGGAAGGATTTGCGAAACACATACAAGTTTCAGGCTTCAAATATAACTTTTCCCCCCCAGGATATTTCCATTTAAACAGCTGATAAGGACCCCTTTTGGCCTCATCAAAGAAATCAAGCTTCAATTTTGATGTTAGGTATCAGGCAGACTAATTATGGCAGGGTTTCTTTTATGTTTGGGGGGTTTAACTAGTGCCACAGAAATACAATCTCCCTCCCAGTAGAAGCAACTGGAGCAGAGTGAAAGGAACAGTGGCTTTGAAATGAAAAGAACTGGCTTAGGAATGTCAGCCTTGCTACTTCCTACTTTTGGTCAAGCCTCTGAGAGCCTTGGTTTCCTGTTCTGTAAAATCAGGATAAAAATACCTGTCCCCCTCACAGGGTTATGGATGTGAAAGCACTTTGTAAAACATTATGTAAATACCAACATTTCATTTCTTTGTGAAGCCAGCCTATTCCAGTGAGCAAACAAACCTCTGCATCCACATTTATTCACTAGTTGTAGTACGAATGAATTGGGACATAAAAATGTTTGTTGGATTGAACACATCTGAAATGCTTTGAGCACTCGGGAACAAAACTGCTTTTGTTAATACAAGGTTGTGTTATTTGACCAGGAATTGAAAATGTTCTAACAAGAAAACAATGTATGTATAGGAAACAGGTTTCATTAACCATGATGCATCATCTGAACAGGATGATTAGGCATTATTCAGGATTAGAGTACCAGTGAAGCCCAATATTCAGCCACTAAACTGCCTTTCCTTAGACATAAAAGCATTGATTTTTCTCTCTCCTCTTTCTATTTGAATGGGTGGGTAGTGGGGGCAAAATCCCACTGATCCCAAGGTAAGTGTTTCTTTCTTCTGGAGAGAAGTTCATCCTATAAACAGTCATGTTAAAAACATATATAGATATAGATAGATATATTTTTCTACTCTGATGAGAACTGAATCAGTCACATGCATACACCCCTTTCCCATTTCAGTTTATAATTTAGTATTCAGTTCAGATTGTTGGAGGGGAGGTTTTCATGAGGGCAGCCCAGAGAATTAGGCCCACCTGCTTAATTGGCAAGCATTTCTTTGATTCCAACTAAAATCTAAGAGAAAAATAAGCAACAGGAAAAAGAAAAGAAAATTTCATAATTGTTGGGGGGGGTAATTCTAAGGATAATGGTTGTTAAAAATCCAAGAACCAATTTTTTTTTTTTTAATTTCTATTGATATTTAGGTCTACAGAGCTAGAGGACTAGAGGAATAAAGAGTTTGCCCTGGGGGAAAAAAGGTAAGTCTGCCTCTCATTGAGAATGTTTGACTGACAGTTTGAATAGTAACTACTAAACAGTTTGTGCTTATGGTTTTGTCCTTTGGCTTTCATTTTCTGCTTTTTTGGTACTGGGATGTTTCTTGTCATTTTCCTTCTGGATTTTTTCTCTTTATTCTTTGTTTTTCTTTCCTTTCCTTATTTCTTTTCTTTTCTTCTTCCTTTTTTATTTCCTCTAGGTCCTAACTCATTTCTTGTTTCCATGATGGCATATTAAATTTTATTTATTTAACTTGATCTTTGTATCAATATTTATTCTTGTCTCATAATTGAGTCTTTTCTTTTAGACATGTATTCTTTTAATTTTCCTTTCTTTAATGATACAATAACAAACAAGGATTGTAAGAAACATTGCTTATGTTTTGGGAATAAAGTCCATGATTCACTTTTGAGAATGGAAGAAGTCGTGTTCCTGATTCCCCAGTGATCTCCTGAAATGACAAGATAGCATGCCAACTAAAGATTAACCTCAGTGTCTTTTCTGACTTCAAATGATATGCCTTTTTCCATACCACATATAGCTATCAGGACTAGGGGGACAGATAAAATATGCTTTCACTCCCTTCTGACTATGGCTATTTGAAAAAACCAGAACCAAACTTAAAGCAAAGAGTCATTCTCCCTCTTAAATAATTTAATACTGCAGCTGAGCTGTTCCTACTGTTCCTGTATCCAGCCATCATGGAGATTTATAGGGCTGCCCAGTGGCCAACAGAGCCCCAAAGATGCATTGAACCTAATTAGCCATTCTCCTGACCATCATTTCATAAAGATTGTTCATAAACCATTTTTTTCTGTCTTCTGAGGGGCTTAAATCTCTTTTGCAATTCAATGGCAAGGGCCTGCATACTCTAGAGCATTGTTAATGAAAGATGATGTCTATTAATAGCACTTTCATTCATTAGGGTTTTTTAATTTCTTTGGGTTGTGTTGAGTTTTACGCCTGTGGATTTTTTTTTCATTTTTCATTACCTTTCATATTTGTGTTTCTTTTCAATGTTTTAATCCAATTACCAGCCCCATAAACAAGCATTTGTCACATCTATAGTAGGTGCACTGAACTGTGAGTAGAAGTGATTTCTGATTACAGACAGGCTAATTTTCAAGGGACAGGAGGAACAACATGCAGTGAACTGAATAAAAGAATAATGGAAGATACCTTGTTAGGTGACATATGGTACAGAATTAGAGCACAGATGGGGAATAGAGAAGTTACTTAATACTAAAACACATATGCATCACATATCTAATGGCCATAGACAGAACTGTTTTCTGTATTGGATCTCTTCTTCTATAAAAGGAAAGTATTTACTCATGATATAGTTTAGGAGTAATCATTAATCTGAGCATTAGTCTCCTGTAATTAGGAGAGAGCATAAGCCACAGATGGAAATATAATGATGAGGACAAAGAAAGACTGTTATAGAGGCAAAAAATGCTCTTTTTTTGTGGTGGTTTCCTCTTCTATGCCCTCTGCAGTTGTCCAGAGCCAAAATAAGTGAGACCATGACATAGCTCAATGGGGTGCGAGAGTTAGAATGAGGAAGTTGTTATTCAGTCATCCCAGTTATGTCTGACTTTTTGTATCCCCATTTGGGTTTTGTTTTGTGGGGTTTTTTTTTGGGGGGGGGGGGGAGAAGTTGGCAGAGAAAACTAAGGCAAATAGGGTTAAATGACTTGTCCAAAGTCAGATAATTAGCAAACGTCTGAGGTTGGATTTGAACTCAGGTAGATGAGTCGTGTTGACTTCAGGCTAAGCACTCTATCCACTGTCCCACTTTGCTGTCCTAGAATCAGGAAAACTCCTATCTCTTTTAGATTATTGACTTTGGTCATGTCACTTAATTTCTCTGACCCTTGGTTTCCTGATCTGTAAAACAAGATTGGACTATAAAACCTCTAAGGTCCTTTTCAGCTCTAAATCTACAATTCTGTTATCTTCTTCCCTAATCTATCAAAACTTGCCCTTGGGTCCTTCAGTCAAATGAATGTATAAAGGACTGATAGCACTTTCAAGTTATTACCTGTCTTTGTAAGAAACTACTCTTCTTTTCTCCATCTCTACTCCAAACCAAGCCACCACACCCACATACTCAGATCTGTTTATACACTTATAAGTAAAACTTAAAAGCTAAAGGGATGATGCTTTGGTGATACCACCAATTATCTGCCAACCAATGAGTGAGGAATATGAGGCAATTTAGGGGTACTAGGAGGAGAGATAAGATTGGGGACTGGACCTGGACTTTTAAAAATCCCAAATAAGAAACCAATATGGATCACTTCCTTCTCTAACATCATTTCTACTTTGACATGAAGGCAAAAAAAGGCCAATCAGTCTCAAATGTCAGCAGTTTGGAGAAAATGGAAATGTGAGCTAAATTTGGCATTTATTCCATATCTGAGGCACATTTGGAGTTGGAATCTTAGCCCAGGTATTAGGGGAAAGTGAGACACTTTCCTTGACCTGGTATTCAAAACAAACACAGGTTTCAAAAATAGCAACCAGAGTGCTATTGAATTAAGTCAGTTTTCATTCTGTAGTCCATAACTCTGAGAAAGAAGAATCCTAAATTATAAAATCTTATAAGACAAATGTCAGAGTATGATGAACCATGTTATCAGCAAAAGGGCTCAAAACTGCCATCTCATTAGCTAAGCCTTTGGTCATTGGAATTTGAGATCTGCCAATTCACGAATAAATTTCATTTGATCACAGCAAAGCCAACAAAAATGGTAAAGCAAGCATAAAGGATCCCCGGGGAACACAGTATCAAATTCTTTATAACAAAATGAATTTAGAGAAGATTGTTAGGGCAAATGAAATCTGTTGGTTAGAAACCTTAAAGATGATATGGGCATAAAATAATATAGTATATAATACATTTCATATTATATTGATATGGGCATAATATAATCTAGGTGAGTCTCTGTGTGACCTAAAGGAGCCAAGAGATACCTTTTCCAACATCTCTTTTAATGTTGTTATTAAGAATAGCCAAGCCATACTTTCATAAAATGTAGAGTCCAAAAATTTGAATACTCTTGCCCTTCTTTAGGCAAACACTAAATTATAAATATCTGTACAGCATTTGGCAGGCATTTGGCTGCCAAATGACAAATAAAATGTGTGGTATAAAGACTAAGATTTAAAGCATTATGTCACAATTCATTATAGACTGCAAATTACAGAGCCATAACATAACAGTAACCTAACAACAAAACATAATATTTCATATAGATTTCATACCACCACTAGCAGAAGACATCTTAGACAGACTATAAAATCATTGCACACCCAAGTTCTAGGGTTTCAACCTTTATCTCTGAGCTTATTTCAGCAAAGTACTAGCAGTAAAGCCTGAAAATCAGATTCTGATGGATTTTTCCATCATAATTTTGTAATAGTATTTGTTCTCCAATCACTACTTCATAAAGTCTGTTCATAAAAATGTGAGGTCTGTGTTTCTTAAGACAAAAATATTTCTGGAAACTAAGGGGAAGAATAAAATGTAAATAAACATACTGCTGATTTAAAACTGGTGTTTGAATTCTAAAGAATCCAGTCTAACTTTCAAGGTGGATTGGATTCATTGGGTAATTGTTTAAGTCTCCTGCTGGCCTTGCACATATAGATAGAGAAGGTAAAAGGACAATGATTTTGATGAAAGTCAGTCTAACATTGGAGCACTGAGATGTTGAATTGGTGAGACTGACAAATCTGTTTCTTCTCCCTGGCTCACTGTTTCTCACAGGTAATTAAACCCAAACCTAAGATAAAAACTTAGAATTGATATTATGTTTATAGGATGATTTTGTATTCAATCTATCCATGAACATTTATTAAGCATCTACTATATACCAGGCACTGTACCAAGTGCCAGTGACAAAGAAAAGCAAAAGATAGTGTTTGCTGTCAAAGAGTTCACAGTCTAATAGGACAGAGAACTTGTAAACAGCTATGTATATTATATACAATTATATTATGTTATGTAATATATTCTATACTATATAATACATTTCATATTGTTGTTTGTGTCATATATTACTTATTGTCTATGTATATCTATGTATATATATTACAGATATATGTGTATATGTATATGATAACTTGCATGAAGGGCTATCAGGAAAGACTTCATGTAGATGGGAGGATTTAGGTGGGACTTGAAATAATTCACGGAAAATAAGTAGAGATGAATAAGAAGGGAATTATGGACATTGAGGAAAAACCATTGAAAATGCCCCAAGGTAGAAAATTGAGTTGTCTTATACAGAGTATGTGAAGTAAGGTATAAGAGAACTGGAATGGAAGGAGGGGATTAAATCATAAAAATCTTTAAATAAGAACTAGATTTTATATTTGATCCTGGCAGTAATAAGGAATGATTTGAATGTATTGAATATGAGTGTGACATGGTCAGATTTGTGCTTTAGGAAGATCAACTTGATAGCTGACTGGAAGATGAACTGGAGTAGGAATGTTCTAGTCTTTCCCCACTCAGGGTCATAGATTTCAGCATCTATATCAGCAGGCTCAGATCATTTTGTGCCCTGGAATCAGTTCCTGCCCTGGTAGAGAGCAACTGAAATTTTCTTTAAAGTTTGTACCATGATAACTAGGGGGGCTGGTACTTTGAGAATCCTTTCACCTTCCTGGCTTCTCATGATTATCAGCTTCTTAACTTGTGACTTGTCTAAGAGGATGCTCAATCTTTTGCCTCTTTTGCTCCCTCCTATCTAGGTTCCCAGATTAGCGCCTGTCTCACCCAATGTCATTATATTCTTAACATTCCTTGGTTTTCCACAGAAGCATCCTTTCCAGTCCAATGCACTTTGAGAATTTCTGAAGTAGATTCACCTTACAGAATCACTCCACAAGCTGATGATACTGTAAAACATAGTCATTCTTTAATATTATTTTTAAATGAATGCCTATAACCTATAAGCAATTACCATAAAGATCTAATTTTCATCGTTTTACACCTCAGACCGTCAAAAGAATTTTAAAAGAACTAATTCTTGGAAGAGTTCATTTTTTTATTTACATTCTCTATCTTTCCTCTCTCCAGAAATGGAAGACTGGAATTTCATAAAAATGACATTAAAATTATCAAACTAACCTAATGAAAATCTTAACCAAAATTCATTGTAAATTAGATATTTGCTATACTGAGAATACAAGGCTTTGTAAAGCAGATATTGTTCTTATGTAAACTCATGAATGGAGACTTTCTCAAATAAATTACTTGTTAATAACATCAGAGAGTCATTGGCTGGGTAAATATCTCCCTGGGGCACTCACTGAGATTCCTGAATTTAAATATTCAATAGAAATTCATATTTGTCACCTTTACTAACAAGTTTTTTCCTTATGAAATCATTATTAGCATGAAAAAGTTAAATTTTGTATCTAATTTCTAGAATTAATACTATTTAAAAGACCTTAAGGGATTGAAAGTTCTCATGATAGAAAGCATCATTTGCATAATTTCTATTGCCCCAACATTTCCACTCTCCTATCCAATGCCAATTTGCTACCTCAAGCTAAAAAGAAAAATGATCTGTCAGTCATTAGGATTTCTGGGGATGCCTGCCAAAAGAAGCAACAAAATTAAAAGTTCTGCTTATTTCTCAGTCCCTGATTTCTGACTGACTGCATGGGTCAGATTTTACAGATGCTCTTTCTAAGTTATCCATCCAAATCAATGGCCTTGCATCTCTGTTCTGTTCTGAGTCACAGAGGCCAATTTATGGAAACAGACCCTTAGTCATTTATTCCTTTGACTGTGGGAGGTGAATTTCCTCTCAGGCTGGATTTTCTTTCCTCTCAGGTTCTGAAATATCTCTGTTTTCATTTTTCTTTTTCTCTCTTCTTTTTTCTGTTCTGCAGCAGAGGTGAATTAGGTAGACTACAGTCAAAGTGAAAAACAAAACCCAGCATATTGATCCTATCGCTTTATTGCAGAATTAGTGATTTCTAGGCCCTGATGAGTTAGGAAAAGAACCAAAATTTCAGAAATTAGTATATTCAAAGAAAAGGTGAGAAAACTGACTCAAAATGGCCAGTCTTGGGTTTCTGTCCTCCCCAATGCTGCCAACATCCTGGCCAAAGTTCTTCTGAATTGGCTGCTAAATAACACAGTTCATTATACATTTCATGAGTTGTAATCCAGGTTCACATCACAACCATGTAAACAAACATGATCTTTGATGCAGGCCAGATACAGAGAAGATTCTGGAAACTATATAGAGAATTCCATAAGGATTTAGCTAACCTCAATAAAACATTTGTTATAATTGACAGAAAAAGACTCTGGCAGTCACTTTAAGGTATTGGTGACTCCAAGAATTTCGTCAACATCCCAAGGCTATGCTGGGATGGTTTATTGTGTTGTCAGACTTGATGGTTTCCTGTCTGACCATGTTTAACCCATTTTCAAACTCCAAAGGAGCAAATTAGGATGGTAGTAAGACATCAGATATAGGTTCTACGAAGTACATTCAACAACATCCCAAAGCTCTATAATTCAGCAAATTTAATTAAAATAAGCATTTAAGAACAGTTCCTAGAAAAAGTGTTTCCAGGGGGAGGGAAGATCAAGAAGATCCCAAACTAGGTGTTAATTTTGCTCTCCATTAAAATGCAAATACTTCCTTGAAGGACTACATGGTAAGCCTAATTAGCCAATTACATCATGGTGTGAATAATTCATCAAATTACTTCATTAGGGTATAGAATGTGGAGCATAGAATGAAAGGATGAAGAAAAAAAAAGAAGAAATAGGTAAGGGTACTGAGTTACCCATGTTTTGTAGGGTCAAGTAATAAAAGTGATGTGGGTGGACAAAGGGCATAAAATAGTAATTCAATTCTGAGAGCCATAAGTACTGTCCTCACCTACTTCACAATTTTGCTGAGGTTGAGTTACATTCAACGTTGGGGCATGGATGAACTTTGTCTCCTAAAATGCTTAATCTCTAGTCTCTGTCTTTTCTCCCACCTATACTATCTTCTTCCCAATAGAAACACAAAGTCTTTGTTCTTTCATCCTTTAGGCCTAATAAGATCCTTCATTAATACTACAATATAACACAGGGATTCTTTTTTTTTTTTTAGTTTCTTTAAAAAATATATTTTTATTAAGATTTTTTTTATTTTTCAAAAGATATGCATAGATAATTTTCAACATTAACCCTTACAAAACATTGTGTTCCAATTCTCTCCTACCTCTCCCTGCCCTCTTCCCTAGATAACAAGTAATCCAATGAATGTTAAACATGGTAAAAATATGTTAAATCTAATATGTGTAAACACATTTATACAATTATCCTGCTATACAAGAAAAAATCAAGTCAAAAAAGGAAAAAAAAATAACGAGAAAGAAAATAAAATGCAAGCAAACAAAACAAAAAGAGTGAAAATGCTGTGTTGTGATTCACACTCAGTTCCCACAGTCCTCTCTCCGGGTGTAGATAGTTCTCTTCATCACAAGATCATTGTAACTGGCCTCAATTTTATTGTTGCCATGTATAATGATCTCCTGGTTCTGCTCACTTCACTGAGGATCAGTTCATGTAAGTCTCTCCAGGCCTCTCTGAAATCATCCTGCTGATCGTTTCTTACAGAACAATAATATTCCATAACATTCATATACCATAATTTATTCAGTCATTCTCCAACTCATGGGCAGCCACTCAGTTTCCAGTTTCTTGCCATTGCAAAAAGAGCTTCCACAAGTGTTTTTGCATGTGAGTCCCTTTACCTCCTTTAAAATCTCTTTGGAACATAAGCCCAAACCCTGGATCAAAGGGTATACACGGTTTGATAACTTTTTGAGCATAGTTCCAAATTGCTCTCCAGAATGGTTGGATCCATTCACAGTTCCACCAACAATGTATCAGTATCCCAGTTTTCCCACATCCCCTCCAACATTCATCATTGTCTTTTCCTGTCATATTACCCAATCAACACAGGGATTTTAAACTTGGGTTCTGTGAACTTTTTTTTTTAAAGCACCTTGAAACTATTTTCAATACATTTGCATTCATTTTAGTCCTATATAACTTTATTTCCATGATACATGCACAAAAAGTTAAGAATCTCCTGATGTAAAAAAATAATAACAGCTTAGTCGGATCCCTGCCAAGAAGATTTTGGTTTTAATAGGAAATCAAAATTGGAAGCAGAATGGATGGAGTTGCTCTGAATTCCAGGCTTGGGAAGCATGTCTTTGGGAAGAGAACTTTTCACAATCCCTGAAACCAAAACCTATATGCAGGTACCTGCTATGCTGCCTGTCAGACTCTATATAAATCCCTTAATCAGAAGGATTAGTAAGTGGAAACCAAACCAAAACAAAACAAAAAGAAACAAATAAATAGCTCTAGAAACCGAGGCAATGGATGCACCCCTGTTTTTCCAGTTCTAAATGTCAATTACTGGAGGTCTCCTGAGTCCAGGTTAAAAATAGTTATGCAGGTTTCTTTTGTTCATCTGTCACAGAAAGTCATTCCTTCTAGACACAATCTCATTGCCCTCTTTTCACCCCCATAACTTGAGTTGTCAACCATAAGCAACCCTAACTCTCTGTTACAATGGTGTCATACAGTCAAATTAGCATGTGCCCTTTCAGTTATGTCCAAATACCACAGAGCTACTGGTTTGCCATAACTTCAAAATTCACATAATAGTGTGTAAACAATAATTTTCTCCATATAGAGGATACTGACATAGCACCCATTTAAGGTGACACAGGCAGGTGATGAGAGAGCTCTCTATTAGATATGATAGGAACTAATTACCATTTTCTCAATGCAGATATCAAACTTTTCTAGAGACTCTAGAAACTTTTTTATCCTTGGGGCTTTCAATTTCCTTCTTTCCATCCTCAAAATAAAGCAAAATGATAGAGTGGATGTGAATTAACACCAATGTCAGAGGAACTGGGCTCAAACCCCATTTATGATATTTAGTACCAGTGTTACCCTGGGCAATAGTGAGGCCTTGAAAAAGTCACCCCTAGTTGCTGAGCCTTAGTTTCTTCATCTGTCAAATGATGAGATTTGACTAATGGTCAGAGGTCCCTACAGGCTCTGCCTATTTTTTTAAACAAACATTTATTAAGCAACTACTAGGTTCCAGGCACTGTGCTAAGTGTTTTACAATTGTTATTTATCCTTTCAGCAAATCTGAGAAGTAGGTGTTATTATATCCTATTTTACAGATGAGGCCACTGAGGCTCACAAAAGTAAAATGATTTGCCCAGAATCATACCCCTAATAAGCATCTTCACTCAAATTTGAACTCAGTTCTTTCTGATTTCAAGTTCGGGGTTTTATCCACTGGCCCACCTACTTAGGATCCCACAGTATACTTTTTTGCCATAAAGAAAGTTGCAGAGCTATTTTTAAGTCTTGATCAATCATCAAGTGTTTTTGTTGAGTGCTTATTATATTTTAGGCATGAAGCTAAGCACTAGTAATGGAAGGGAAGATATAATATTAAGTTGCAGTGGTAGTAATGGTGGTAGTGGTGGTGGTGGTGGTAGTAATAATGATGGTAGTAATAGTAATAAAATAATAATAATAATAATAACTGCCCATGCCTTCAAGAAGCTCTTATTCTAATGAGGAGACAACATGTAAATAACTAGATACCAGATGAATGTAGGGAAGATAATATTCTTTATATTTGATGTTGAAGATAATAGGGAGTCACTAGAATTTATTGAGTTGGAGTGGGAAAGTGACAATATTCAACTTTTGCTTTAGATTTACTTTGGCAGCTTAGTGGATTATGGATTCAAATTGGGAGAGACTTAAGCCAGGAAAACCAATTAGAAGGATATTAAAATAGTTAAGGTAAGAAGTGATAGGAGCCTAAATGAGCCAGGATAAAATTTGCAAGTGGAGAGAAGGCTGAGTGTATGTGTTTGTGTGTTTGTGTCTCTGTGTGTTTTGAACAACGTTGTTAAGCTATAAATGACAAGATATGACAACTGATTGAATATGTGGAGTGAGTAGGAGTGAAGTCTAGGATGGCAGGAAAGTTTTTAGCCCAGATAACTGGGAATATGACGGTGCCCTCAACTGTAACAGGAACTTGGAGGAGGTGAAGAAAATTAATTCTGTTTTGGACATGTTGAGTTTGAGGTGACAATGGGATATTCAGTTCAAGATATTCAAAATGACATTGCTGATATTGGACTGGAGAGAAACTAAGGACTGTAATATTTGACTACTCCTGAAAAAAAAAAAAAAGTCACATTACAGTTAAGTCCCAGATATCCTTGCTATTAGAGGAAAAACAGAGGTATAGATAATCTGGGAAGTATATGAATCAGAGATATTTTCTACTTCTTTCTGGATTGCATTGTATACAATATTTACCTCTCTAATTAGGTTTGATTTCAGTTATTAAAATTAGTTTATGTTTCCTGAGCATGCACTAGTTGATAGTGTTGACAAATAGTAGCAAGGTAAAAAAAAATCCCAAGATTAAAAAGTTGCCACAGAGGCAGTATAATATTATGGAAAGAACTAGGAGACAGAAAACCTTAGTTTTAATGTTCACTCTGCCAGCAATGCAATCTTGAAAAAGTCACTTAATTTTTTGGAACCCATCTTAACTAATTTGTAAAGTGAGGACATCAAAAAAGGCAGTTGGTGAACCTCAGATTAGAAAGGAGCCTTAGATATTGATCATTAAATCCAGTGCCTTTTACAAGAAAGAAAATTCACACTCCATAGAAGACAAAGATCTCTGAGGTGTGTGTGTGTGTGTGTGTGTGTGTGTGTGTGTGTGTGTCTGTCTGTCTGTCTGTCTGTCTGTCTATGAGGGAGTCAGAAAGTGTTGGATTCAAGTCCTGCCTCTGGCATATGAACAAGTCATTTTTAGCCCGTTAGTGACCTACATAATTCTCTAATTATTAAAATCACAAATTCAAAGAAAAGAAGACAAAGATAAAAGGAAAGAGGGGGAAGGGGGAAGGAGAGGAAGAGACAAAGTAGGGGAGAAGGGGGGGGAGAGGCAGAGAGAGGTAAAGATAGATGGATGGATGGACAAATTAGTTATATTATATTATGTACTAGGACTTAGTACCAGAATATGCTTCCAGTTAAAAACAAGCTTTAGAAAGGAAACTAATATATAGAAATTTAAGATGAGTTCTTTACTATTTAGGACAATGGTTTTTCTTAGATAATCCTTTTGTTAGGATTTCTATGACAGCCATTTTGAACTCCAATCTACCTTTGCCTCTAGAGGCAATACAGATTCAGACGAAAGGTGTGTCATAGTCAGGTACCAAACAAGAAGGTGAACTCTGGCTAAATGGCTTCATTGGGTATTGTAGCTCTAGTTCTCCCAAAGACAATGGCAAGATGTCATTGGTCCTTTCAAACATTATATTTATCCACATATAAGGTCATGTTAAATATTGCACTAATTCTATCAAAGATATATACAGTAAAGATGGGAAATTATCTCAGATGGAAGAGACTGGTTGGGATGGGCAAAAAGAAGATTAGGAAAAGCTTCCTATAGAAGGTAGAAATTAAGCTATGTCTTCAAAGAAGCCAGAGAAACTAGGAATCAGGGATGATGAAATATTCCAGGTATGGGGACAACTAGCCAGGACAAAAGGCACAAGAGCCAAGAGATGGAATGTTGTATGGAAACAGCAAGTAGAGAAATAAAAATAGATCACAGAATTATTGAAGGACAATAATATGAAAGAAGATGGGAAAAAAAATTAGGAAAAGGCCAGGATGCAAAGAACTTTAAATGCCAAATGGAAGACTATAACCTGGAGGTAACAGGGAGACAGCAGAGTTTACTGATTTTCATTTCTACAAAAGGGAATATCCCTTACAAGAAAATCAGGGACTAAATATAATTTAATAGGCCCTTTTTCCCCTTTGACTTTGTAATATGTTAATGAATGAGAAACAGTAAAATACTAATGTGTCCAGATGTACAGGGAGTAAGGAGATAGGAGTCTAGATGGTCTCTCAACACTCTTGCAACTCAAAGGTTATCTGATTATAGAGTATTTTGCTAACTAAAGCAAAATATAGTATGACAAATATGAAAGGAATTTTTAAAAGCCTCTTACCTTTGGTGGCATTTACAGTAAAACTTCCCTCCTTTTGTTTATTTCAGTATTCTCTAAAACCAAATAATTATCAGAAAACTAATAGTTGCACCCCCATTTCTGAACAGAGATTTAATATAAGAGTCTGATGGTATGATTACCAAGACTTCATTAACCTTATGAAACCTGTGACACATGTAGTGATGTTCAGTGACGTTTCATCATAGACTGGTACATCTAAACTACCCTTGTCAAAATAAATGGAGAAAGCCCTTCGGGTGATTTATTCTTCTTGATTTTTCTGTCTGTTTGCATACCCACTCAGCTGCAAAATTTGGCAATTCACAATGGGGTTTCCTGTCATTAGTGTGAATTAGTAAGTTTCTACTGTATTTTGGAAATCAAATTGAAGTCCTCAGGAGGTTGAGATGCTCCAAATTATCTAAATGATTTTCATTATTATAGCTTAGATTTTTTATTAAGCATTTTATTAGTTTTCAAAAATAATGAATGATAATAAAATAATTAATAATCAAACATAAATAAAGGGGTACTTCATTTCTTAGAGTAAAATTAAATGGGTGATGATCAGTGGGCACAGCTGACACAGAGATCTCTAATATCCCTGGGAGACTCTCTTTTTCTGAGAAGTTTAAGCCTAGTTAACTCTGAAGTGTTCATTGCTCTGTGTGGTTAATCTCTGTCAACATTCGTACATCACTGTCAGTTGTACAAAAGTGAACGAGCTGGCTCTTTCAAACACAACCAAGTTGCAAGTTACTAGAGGGAAGAGATCTGCCTTAGCTCATGGTACTCAAAGCTGGGGCATGGGAACAGGTGATAGAAGAGTCATAACACCCTTAATACTAAGATGGTCCCAAAAGGGCATGAAATATTTCTGTGTGATCTTGCAGAAATGAAAATGAAGAGCCCAGACTGAAAAGAAAATTTAACATTGTAAAGTTTTGCTTTCAGAATATCTAGCTCTCCTCTTTCAGTTCTCCCTCCTCAGTGTCATCCCCCTTTCACCAGCCATTTACCAAGCATTTTTTAAGCATTTCCTATATATCAGGTACTATGTGAGGCACTAGTGATACAAAAGCAAATTTGAAATAACCCTTATCCTCAAAGACCAAAATTCTGTTGGAAGGAAAAAAGATCTATCTTGAATGTTAAACATAAGATAGATTATAAAATAATTTCCTGGGGAAAGGGGGAGAAGACATTGGCAACTGGGAGAGAAGCTGATTCAGACTGAACTTTCTATAGAAAGTGCCATTTGAATTGACCTTAAAAGGAAGCTAGGGATTCTCTTCAGTGGATAGAAGAGAAGAGAATGCATTGAGGAACCTATGTAAAAGTAGAGTTAATAAAAAAAATAATGCATATTGGGAATAGTGAACAGGTCTGTTGACTGAAATGTAGAAATCATGAGGAAGAATAATGTGAAAAAAAATAAATAGCTAGATTTTGAAGAACTTTAGAAGGCAAAGGTGTTTGTATTTCATTATTATTATTATTATTTTTACAGATAAGCAAGGCCCATTAGAGCTTCTTAAACAGGGTATTAGCATGGTTAGATCTATGCTTTAGGAATATTTATTAAACAAATGTATGTAGAATGAATAGATGAAAAGAAAGAGACCATGTTCTAAAACCACCAAAGATCATGATTTAGTGAAAAGATCACTAAACCCAAAGCTTAAAGATTTGGGTCTCTATTCTATTCTGCCAGTACCTAGCTATGTGATCTTAAGAAATCTATTTAACATGTATAAGTCTCCATCTTATAAAATAAAAAAAGAAACACATTGGAGATCTAATACACATCTCTAAGATTCCCTTACAGCTCCAATATTTTATAATTCCAAATTTAAATAGTGATCACCTTTCAATACATCTACTACAATTCACTCTGAGTATGTTCAATATATAGTTTCTATGGTTACAATATACTCCTTTTGTAAATATTGTTGTTCTTTATTTTTTTTCTTTCAAGTCAAATAGGATGCATTTTTAATAGTTATACAAAATATAGGTAGTGCTAACAAATGAGTCTCCCCTCAATCTAACTAATTCTATAAACTGAGGCACCAGAATAGATGATTTTTCAAATAACTAGAACCATAGTAGAATGCAGATTGTAAAATTGCTTTTAACACTTGTTAAATCTTTTTTGCTCCAAAACTAGCTCCAAAACTCATCAGCAAAGAGTGAAGTAAAAAAGGATCAAATGGAAGGTGATGTTGAGGGTTTATGGTATATAGAGAAAGAGAGAAGAAACTTATGGCAAATGCCTTCTATTTTCTCAGTAATGTATGTAAGTTTCTTCTCTGTAAATTGCACATGTTTAACATATATTGAATTGCTTGCTGTCTGGGGGAGGGGGTGGGAGGAGTGGAGGGAAAAAATTTGGAGTGCAGGGTTTTGCAGAGATGAATGTTGAGGACTGTCTGCATTATTTTGGGTTTTTTTGTCTGTTTTTTTTTTAATAAAGCTTTTTATTTACAAAACACGAGTGACCTTTCAACATTGACCTTTGCAAAAAAACCCTTTTTTTTCCCCAAGCTTTTTCCTTTCCTTCTCCCCACCCCCCACCCCTAGATGACAGGTAATCTAATACATGCTAGATAGGATAAATTATATGAGAAATACAGTACATGTATACATATCTATACAGTTATCTTACTGCACAAGAAACATCAGATCTAGAAAGAGAAGAAGAAAAAAAACAACCTAAGAATGAAAACAAAATGCTTGGAAATATTCACAGAAAGCATTAAAATGCTGTGTTGTGGTTCACTCTCAGTTCCCACAGGCCTCTCTCTGGATGTATATGACTATCTTCATCACAGAACAACTGGTTTGAATCACATCATTGTTGAAGAGAACCATGTCCATCAAAATTGATCATCGTATAGTCTTGTTGCTATGTATAATGTTCTCCTGGTTCTGCTGATTTCACTGAGCATCAGTTCATGCAAGTCTCTCCAATCCTCTCTGAAATCCTCCTGTTGGTCATTTCTTACAGAACAATAATATTCCATAACATTCATATACCATAATTTATTCAGCCATTCTCCAATTGATGGGCATCTTTTCAATTTCCAGTTTCTTGCCACTACAAAAAGGGCTGCCACAAACATTTTTGCACATGTGGGTCCCTTTCCCTCCTTTAAAATCTCTTTGGGATATAGGCCCAGTAGAAACACTGCTGGGTCAAAGGGTATTGTCTGCATTATTTTGAAAAGAAAAAGCTATTATTAAAAAAAAACATTATCTGCAAATAATATATAAGAAATCATAAGATTTTCCTCTTCACCTTCCTGATCTGACAACATTCAATCTAGAAAGGGTTTTCCAGGATCATCAAAGTCAATCATACATGACAGCCATTCAGAGAAAGATTAAACTAGTGGATCTTAGTGTTTAGTAGAACCATCTTCTTCTCACCTTTCTCCACTCCCACCCCATGGCAATTGGGGTTAAGGGACTTGCTCAGGGTCACACAGTTAGAAAGTATTAAATGTCTGAGACCAGATTTGAACTCAGACCCTCTTGACTTCAGGGCCAGTGCTCTATCCATTGTACCATCTAGCTGCCCCTAGAACTATCTTCTATAACAAATGTAAACACTAAACTCCAGAGTGATTAAAAGCCTTGCCCAAGTGATAAGACTAAAAAGTGTCAGAGCCAAGAGGAAAGCCTGGATTTCTTGACTCTTTGTACAGTCTTCTTTCTTACAATCAGCAAATATCATCTCAACACCTGATTATTGCAATTGGTTTCCCTCTTCCTTTGACACTCTATCCCCTCAGGTCACTTGTCAAACAAGGTCATTCTCCTGCCCTTGGAGCTCCTGTGATTCCCTCTTATCTTTTAGATAAAATGCAAACTCCTGTGTCATTTAAAATCCTTTAGAATCTGCCTCCAACCTACCTTTCCAGGCTTATTTCACATTATTCTCTTTCACAATTCTATGTTACAATTCACCTGTGTATAACATTCTATTGCCCAATAATATGTTTTTGCATAGGCTTTCCCCCATAAATATGTAACATATTTCCTTTGAGCATAATGCTAGATTATTCTCCAAAATGGTTGGATATATTCACAATTCTTCCAACTAGGAATTAGCATCCCAGTTTATATATCCCCTTCAATATCATGTGCAATCTTTTTTTGTTTGTTTGTTTGTTTTTGTTTTTTTGTTTTGTTTTTTGGTTTTACTATATTGTGGAAATGCTCATTTTATTCCATAAATTTAAATAAAAATATAGTTCCTTTTCACTTCTGCCTCTGATAATCCTTAGCTTCTTTTAGAACTCAACTTAATTTCTATCTCCTACAGAATGCCTATTTCAATCCATTCCATTTACTAGTGCCTTCCTCTGTAAATTATTTTGTATCTCTTTTTAATTTAATTAATATGTACATATTCCTTCCTACTTACAAAATGTAATATTTTTGAGGGTAAATATTGTTTCTTTCTTTGTATCTCCATTGTCTATCAAATGGTGGGTGCTTAATAAATGTTTGTGAAAAGAATAATGAATTTCATTCCACATGAAGAGTAGAATCAGGTAACTGGAATCCTAGATGACTATGTTAAGAGATGTGGGGAAGAGAAGTCTGTTCTGGAAAGATCTTTCTCTGAAGTATCCTGCCAAATGAGCAGACATAGCTTGAGTACTGTTTGATGTCTACATATGTAATAATAAAATCCTGACTAATAAGTCAATAGAGACAAAATATAGCTTAGAAGTTTGAGCAGAGCCAAAATTATAGTCCTGCCCAAGAATAATTGGAGGGAACAGAACATGCTGGGGATTTAGCCTAAAAACTCTCTTTTTCTCTTCTGGCTGGTAAGCAAGAAAGGGTCTGAACAATAGACAATGATTGTTTCATTTCATTGTTGTTTTTCCTTACTTTTCTATCTTTTTATTAACTGTTCCTCACAATGAGCTCTGCCTTAAAACTCATGTTTCTGTTGAAGTTAGAATTACTGAACCATAAAGATAGACCACTGCGTGACTTGGCAAAAATGTAGGTATATGACAGGTTAATATACAAAGGATGACTAGAAAGAAATTCTGAAGTGAAAAAAAAATAGAATAGTTCATAATTGACCAACGAAATCCCTTTCACTACAATGGGTTGAACTCCCAAGCAAATATATTATACAGAAGTAAGGGGCAATGATTATTTCTAGTCTAAATTGCCCTTACTGAATATCTCAGAATGTTCTAATGGAAAACAGTCAAGAAATCAGGATCCTAACACAGATCTGTTTCTTATGACCTTGAGGACATCACTCAGAGCTGCAGAGTCTGTTTCTTTATATGTAGGATTTGGACTAAATCTATTATGTGTTCTATTATGTGTGGAAGTGGTGACACTGTTAGTAAGTCTCTGAGGCTGGATTTGAACTCCCATCTTCCTGAGTCCAGGCTTACTGCTCTCTCCATTGAGCAACCTATTTAATTACTGTTACTAAATAACAATGCTAACTCTTATGAATATGGTCTTAGCCTGAGGGCAAACACAAACACAGGCTATCCCATTGATGCCTAATGGACTAATATATCAAGAAGAAGGAAGCAGCAATTGGAATTAAAGTAATATATTTGTTTGCTCATTTTTAATGGTTGCCATGAATTAGAATTAGATCAGTAATTGTTTCACTGATATAAGAGGAAAATACCATAACAAAGGAGTATAATTAAGAGGCATACAGAATCTAGCTCCAGAATGTTACACCTTTAGAAAGAAAGCTCTGCTTTCTCTTCTTCCTCTTTTTCAAATCACATATTTTATTTTCTTGCTAATCTCCAGTCTAATGATATTGTTTTGACTCTTATTTTTTGTTCTGATTCTTTTTCTAATTAAAATAACTTTTTTTTTTCCTTTTTAAAGATGTTTTACCTATTTAATTTTGGGTTCTGCTATTCCAAGAAGTCTGTTGAGAATTAAACAATGAAAAAAAGTATAAGTATCTCAAGGTGATGGTAAAGTTAAACTTTAAAGGAAGCTAGAATGGCAGAAGATGTTTCATTTCAGAAATAACAGTGGCACAGCCCTTGCAAAGGCCTGGGGACAGGACATGGAATGATATATGTAAAAAAGAACAAGTAAGTCCATTTGACTGTCTCTATAATGCCTGGAGTGAGACAATGTTTCAGGAGTCTGGAAGAGTAGTTTGGAGCCAGATTACAAAGAAATTTAAATACCAAACAGTGGAATTTGGTACTAAAGGTAATGGGAAACTAGTATATTAGATCCTGTAGTAGAGTGATAATGTCACTGTATTTTGAGAAAATCACTTTGGTATATATATGTAAAAGGTGGGTTGGAGAGGAATTGTTTTTTGTCAGCAGCTATTTTTTTTTTCAAGATAAATTGAATTTCTTTTTAAAATTTTTATTAAAACTTTTTATTTTCAAAACATATACACAGATACTTTTCAACATTCACTCTTGCAAAACCTTGTGTTCCAACATTTTTCCCTCTCTTCCTCTCACCCCATAGATGGCAAGTAATCCAAAATGTGTTAACATGTGCAATTCTTCTATACTTATTTCCACAATTATCATGCTGCACAAGAAAAATCAGATCAAAAAGGGGGAAAAAAAAGAGAAATAAAACAAAATGCAAGCAAACAACAAAAATAATGTGAAAATATTATATTGTAATCTACGTTCGGTCCCTATAGTCTTCTCTCTGGATGCAGATGGCTATCTTCATCACAAGATCATTGGAACTGGCCTGAATCACCTCACTGTTGAGAAGAGCCACGTCCATCAGAATTGATCATCATATAATCTTGTCAGCAACTATTTATTAAGCACCCTTTTGCCTGGCATTTTTTATGTGCTGACAAGCTAGAGGAACCTCAAGACTCCTCTACCCAATGATATACTGATTTATGTTCCAAGAGAAACCAACTATAAGGTTGTTGCAATAATGCAGGCAAGTAGTGATGAGAAACTCTTAGTGTCAGTGGAGAGAATATGATGGATGAAAGTGATATTGTAGAGAGAGAACTGATAAAACCTTGCTTTCATGGTATTAGGGGGAGTGAGGAAGCAGAGTAGGCTCCACTCTTGAGATCCTGGGTAACTGGAAAATGACAGAAATTGGACAGTTCAAAGTGGAGTAGATTTGGAAAGAAAGAGGACAGTATCTGATTTCACTTCAAGAAAGGAAAGGAACTATCTGAATAGCCTGCTAGGATTGATTGAAGACCTTGTGGCCAAGAGCTTGAGCAAAGCGGGATGGCATAGTAGAAAGACTGTCAAATTTATTGTTAGGAGAGATGGGTTCAAATCCCACCAGAACAGTTTGTAACATATCTGACCATGGCCAAATTACTAAATCTCCCTGAACCTTAACTTAAATTATCTGAAAAGGAGGATATTGTGAATTGTACTTCCTTCACAAGATTGTTTTGAGGATCAGAGGAAACAAGAATGTAAAGTCTTTTGCATACTGTAAGACATCTCTTTATGTTGCATATTTTTAATAAGTATGAATATGTACAAAGTTCCCAAATCACCTTTCACATTTTTCTACTTAATTTTCTAAAGTATAGCCTTTACCCCAGATGCTTTTAGATTTATGGAAATCCAGCATCTATATGCTTGCTTCTTTCTGGAGTTGAAGATGCTTCATCTTTCTTTTTGGTACACCTGCTTATTCTGTCAACAGAGAAGTGACAAGGTAAAGATGATAAATTTCCAGAGAAAGGCAACCAGGACAGTAAGGGACTTCAAATTCAGACCATATGAGGTTTGTTTAGTTGGGATGAAGAAAGACTCAGAAGACATGTGATAGCTATTTTTAAGTTTTATAAGGGCTGTCATGTGGAAATTGATTAAGAATTATCTTAGATACAGAAAAAGAAGTGGCCTTATAATTTACCTAGTCCAGTCTCTTCATTTTACATATAAGTAAATCAAGGCTCCAAAAAGCTAGGTGACAACAAAATTCCCTCAGGTGATATAAATATAATACATGTATAACAATATAAATATAATAAATTATTAAAAACTCAAGCAGGATTCGAACCTGGGTCATTTTGTCTAGAACAAAAGCTTCTTTCATAAGCATATCTTTGATCTGTTTGGTTTCTGAAAATGGGAGTCACACATTCAAGTTGCAAAGAGACAAATTCAGTCTTGATATAAGTGAAAATTTGTAACATTCAGAGGTATACAAAAATGAAGATTTAAGAAATAGTAAAAATCCTCCCAATGCAAATCTTTAAGCAAAGACTGGGTGACATCTTGTTGGGGATGGGAAAATTCACTTTTCTATATGGATTGGATGAGATGAATTTAAATTCAGAAATTCTGTAGTCGTTTTTGCCTATAAATGCCAAAACAATTGTCTGATTCATTCAAATCAAAAGGGAAAATATTCAGTCAAATCACTTGTTTGGCATCATGCAAATCAAACATGTTCAGCTGAATGAAACTTTCCCCCTCAATAGACTGTTGTGCAGCAGTGTAGAAAGAGCTTAGCTCCCTTCTCTGAGGAGCAGAGTGTCCATCAAGAGAATCAGAGCAGTAGTACAGTGGGGATAGCCTGGTGAGAAAACCATTGCCAAGAACAATCTGTTTTTTCTTCTTCCTCCCGACTGGGTAGTTGTCTATGATGGATCCCTTGAGCAATATGATTGAGAATCCAGCAGGCAAAACACATACAAACCTGACAGCACTTTGAAAAGTCTAAGAAATCATTTTAATAGCAAATGAAGAATGCTTCTTCCAAACTAGGCTGTGATACTCTTGAGCAGTGTGCTGAAAATAAGATGGAAGAAGGAGGGGTATGGTTATTACTATGAAGACTTTTAATTGAAAAAAACATATAAGCTTTTAAAAAAGAGAGAAACAAGATGTAGGAAAGATAACAAATATGGGAGGTTTAATCTGCTAAAGAGAATTCATATTCCAGAAGAAAGTTTACTAGAACCATTTTTTTTTTTGTTGTTTTAAAATCAGAACAATTCTGGAAAACCTAAGAGACAATTTAACTCATAGAGAACATTCATTCATTGAATAAATATTTGGGAAGCATCTTCTCTGTGTAGAGCATTACACATATGAATCATGAAGAATCTACCAGATGTAGACAGACAGACAGATAGATAGATAGATAGATAGATAGATAGATAGATAGATAGATAAGAGGGGGTAAGGAAGGGAAGGACAGAGGCATGGAGGGAGGCAAAAAGGGAAAGGGAAGGAGGCAGGGAAGGAGAGAAGGAGGGACAGTGTAAGGGAGAGATAATTAGGAAAGAGATATTTCATTTGAAAACCAATTAAAATTGATGATCAGTCCATTTCAAGCTGGAAATCTGATTTCCTTTTGATTTTTCTTCTTAAGTGAAAGAGAATAAGTTTAAAATGGCATAAATCTTTGCAGAAGCAGGAGTTGTATTTGCAATGTCAGTGACACAAGAAACTTCAGAAGAAATGTTAAAATACATTAATGGAACCATAGAAAGTTGTGGATAGTCTCATATATTTATAATGTAATACCTTTCTCATTTATATTTTCCAAAATGAGATAAATGGCACAGCATAAAACCAAGCACTTATATTTGTTTTATAATGATATAATGTTCAGAACACTGAATTAACAAGATTGTTCTTTCATCCCATTTAAAAAGATTAAGGCTAAGAATTAACTATGGTTTTTAGTGTTCTCTTTATGTCATGCCAAAGGGAGAGTGAGTTATATGAGTTGCTGTTACCCATGAAAGCAAATTTTAAATTCACTGCATCACAGTATATATAACTTAAACCTAGTGACTTATTCAATCCAAGTAACATGGTATTGTAGTGTTTTTACTGAATAAATCATGGTAATGGTATCCTTTTAAATGATTAGTTTTCAAATCAAGTTAAAGGGTACCCCTGGAGGAAGATAGGATACTGAATCATACTACCAGCACTTTCTTTTCTCTCTCCTCCCTAAATGTTCAGAAGTGAAAGGGAACTCAGAGGCCAGAACCTTCTCCAAACCCTTCATTTTTACAAATGAGCAAATTGAGCCTAAGTGAAAATAACTGATTGTTCAGGATCACATAGCAAACAAAAAAGATGAGATATTAATTCAGGTTATGACTCCCGAGGAGAGCAAGGTGACTCAATGGATAGGCTTGGAATCATGAAGACTCACCTTCCTGAGTTCAAATCTGTCTTTAGATACTTGCTAGCTAGTGCAACCTTGGGAGTCATATAACCCTGTTTGTCTCTGTTTCCTTATCTGTAAAATGAGCTAGAGAAGAAAATGATAAACTACTCTTAAAAAAAAAAAAAAAGAACAAACAATTGGAGTCACAAAATTAGACATGATTGAAAAATGATTGAACAACAACAAATTAGATGAGCCAACAAAGTCACTATAATATCATGTTAGAAGTATTCAGCCAAAATTCATTAATTCAATAAATGCTTATTAAACATCAACTGTACACAGCACTGTGCTACTTGCTGGAGGAGATACAAAATTTATATAAAAAGAAGTACTGACCTTAAGGAACTCATACTCTAGCAGGGCGATGGCACAATAAGAGAGAGCTATAATATTGTATATTATACGCAAAATGCATTAGAAAATTAGGAGAAAGAGAAAATTGGAGGCAGCTAGGTGGCACAGTGGATAGAGCACCAGCCCTGAAGTCAGGAGGATCTGAGTTCAAATCTAGCCTCAGACACTTAACACTTCCTAGCTGTGTGACCCTGGGCAAGTCACTTAACCCCAATTGCCTCAGCAAAAAAAGCAAAAAAAAAAAAAAAAAGAGAAAATTGAAGACAAAGATAAACATTGATTAATGATTCAGGGAAGCTTCACAGAAGAGGTAGTCTTTGAATTGGACTCTAAAAGGTGTATAAGCTTTCATCAATCTAGCAGTGGAGGTGTGAGTATCGCAGGCATGCAACAGAGATAGGAGAATGCAAAGGATATATGGAGATTGAAGTGGAGATTAGTTTGCTTGAAGTAGAGAGCACCTGGCAAAGAATAATATAAGATAAAGTTGAAAAGATAATGGTCAAATCATGGAAACTTTGAATTCCTGGTGAAATAAATTGGACTTTACCCAAACAGTAGTCAGCTACTGAAAATTTTTTCAAATAGATCAGTTACATGACCAAAACAATCAATTTTAATGTAGGTATAGATCGAATATATAATAATCTTTTACTTCTGTCTTGTTGTGTCTGACTCTTTGTGACCTTATTTGTGGTTATGTTCACAAAGATACTGAAATAATTTGCTATTTCTCTAGTTCATTTTACATTTGAGGAAACTGAGGCAAACGGGGTTAGATGATTTTCCCAGGGTCACCCAATGCCAGTAAATATCTGAGGCCAGATTTGAACCCAGGAAAATGAATCTTTCTGACTCTAAGGCCAGTGCTCTATCCATTGCTGCCCCACCTAGTTGCCCCATATGTGTAAATGAAAAATAATTCTAGAAGTCCTATGAAAGGTCAATGAGGAAGAAGGAGTTAGAAGGGATCAATAGGAAGTTAGATTGGATGGGAGGTTTCTGGAAAGCTATTCCCTCATTTTATTATCTTGGTTATAAAGTAGGGGGATTAATGAGCTGAATAAGAGAGGGAAACCACGTTTAGGATCAACTCCAATGACTACCAATTTGTATTATACATCAAATGTATATTATACAGCAAAGTATATTGCTGTACCATTTTTGTGGGAAAAGGAAGGCATTGTGGCATAGTAGATTAGGATGTTAAGTTGTAGTGTAGGGAGACTAGGGCTCAAATCCCACCTCTGACACTTACTAGCTGTATGATTATGTACAAAAGGCTCTCAAAGCCTATTTCCTCATCCAGGAAATGTAATTACAATAGGATTAGAAAAGTTCATATATTTAACACACTTTGCAAAATTTAAAACTCAGTATTAATAGGTATTATTAACACTTTACATTTTGAGAAGAGGCAAAGTTGTTTATATTTTGCTAGAGTATGATTAAATAGTTTAAGATCTAAGTCATGGGAAGAGAGAGAGATAGAGAGACAGACAGAGAAAGAAAGAGAAAAACAGAGAGACAGAGACAGAGAGAAACAGAGACACAGAGACCCACACCCAGAGACAGAGACACAGAGACAGAGACAGAGGAAAAAAAGGAGAGCAAGAGTGAGAGCAAAAGCAAGAGCAAGAGCGAGACAGAGAGAAAGAAGTGTGTTCCAGAAGGGATTTGAGAGGGCATTTAATTTTAAAGATCAGGAAGCTGAGGCTCACAGAGATCACATACACTGTCCAAGATCACAGAGATAATAAATACTAGATGTGGTATTTGAACCAAGATCCTTATATTCCAAAGCTCATGTCATGTCCTATATATTCATAGTATGTATGGAACTATTGGTTTACTGTGAACCCTTGTATAAAATTTAGCAACTCTTTGCCTACTTCCTCTATGCAAAATATCTCCTCCTTACCTTACGTTGAAATGTCTTATTATGTATCTATGAGTTAGAATTGTGAAATTCCTTAGAGATGTACAATACAAACACAAAGAGGCATAAATTATCAAGAGAAGAAAAACTCTCCAAGGCTTAAACACCTATTGTAAAATTAATGACATGGCACAGGTTAGACGTGTTTCATGTCAGTCACTACCTGTACAAATTTAGGCAGATTTTTACTCTTCCCAATGCATGGGTGATTCTAGATGTAATTTCAGCAATAAATATAAATCTTATAGCAGAATCTTTCTCTTATTGAATGGTAAAGGACCTAACCAACTCCCTAGCCCACATTATTTCCATGTTTTTGAGAGAAATGTGAATAATTTTAGCTATTCAAATGAGGAACAATCTAAAATTGACTTACCCATATTGTGAAATGCATACACAAATATCCTTTTTGTGCTTTAAAGATCTTTCTATAAACAAACAAATTGTGTAATCTCCAGCTTAAGGCAGTCAGTAAAGCAAGTATTTATTAAATGTTTACTCTGAAGCAGGTACTGTGCTAAGAAATAAAGTTCTAGTGCTTGATTGGTTTCCTACCTATAGTTTTGTTTACTGTAAAAACCCAGCTCTGTCTCTGATATTAACTTAATTATGTTTTAATCAAACAACGTAATAGCCAAGTTGAAGAAATTTGGTATATTTAACCTAGAAAAAATATATAATTAGTATAAAAGTATAAAAGTATCTCATCAATAATCTCCCTATCCTGCTGGAGGCAGTCATCTTCAAGTACAGCTGTCTTCTAACAACCACTACTATATGGGAAACTCCATAAAGGTAGAAATTACTATTCTTTTATCTAAATGTTATATGTAGCATGATTTAAAGCATATCATATACTTAATAAATCATTCTTCATCATTGACTGGAATGTACAAAAGAAGATGCCTTACAGGACAGATGTAATAATAACAGTAGAATTTGTTAAGAGGCAAATTTAGGTTGATGTAAGGGGGAAAGTTCCCTAATTATTACAGCTATCTAATATTAGAACAAGCTACTTTGGCAAGGAAGGGGCTTACCATCATCAGGCTTCTTTGAGTGAAAGGCTAGTAATCCCTTATGTGAGATATTGTAAAGCTCATTCTTACTCAGATATGCAGTTCTGAACTAAATAACCTTGCCATTCTGAGATTGCATGATGAGTAGATGACTAAATAACAACAATAAAAACAGTAAAAAAAAAACCTGATATTTGTGCTTTAAAGTTTACACATATAGATCATTTCAATCATATCACATGGTTACACAGGTATTATTGTCTCCATTTTATTGTTGAGGAAACTGAAAATAAGAAAAAATAAAACAAGCATGAAGTCATACAGCCATAGGCAAGAGTTGAACTGAGGTTTTTCAGACTACTTGGTCCAGAACTTCACTTCCATTTTTTTCTACCTAAAAATTAAAGTGTCATTAAAAAAAAGGGTCTAGGTTGATGAGCCTGGATCATCTAAGTCAAGAATTCTTAAACTTTTTTCACTTGTGATCCTTCTGAATTCCAAAAATTTTTTCCAGTTGCGACCCCTTTTCACCAGAGAAATTTTTGTGCTATCCAGGGTATATAGTATATAAAATACATATATGTCAAACATTTACTGATAATGAATCATAATTTCATGTCCCCCACATTGTTATATGACCTCATATGGGGTCAAGACCCACAGTTTAAGAAATTTTGATCTAGATATTCATTGCCTAATATGTACAAATTAGATCAAATAACATATTTATCTGACCAGTTCAGCTGTAATCATGTATATATAATCAGTGTTTGTATAGTTCATATGATTAAAGATGTGTCCCAAGAGAGTTTGCATTTGCAGTTCTCCTATGCTCCATTGCTCCATTGCAAAACATAAGCTTTGTAAGAAAATAAGTAAGAAATCTTTTACTTGGGATAGAATTATGAAGTTGTATTTTCACATTTCCATGGCTGCAATATTACTGTTATTACTCCATTATTGCTAGCATAGTTGTTATAAGAATTATTCCAATAAATTGTCCTCTGGTGAAGAGATTGAGTGAGTATGGAGTGGAATACAAATTTTGACAAAGAGCATAGCACATGAAGATGGAAGCTGTATTGTTCCTAATTAGAGATTAGCCATCAGAATTAAGGAGCTCTACCAACCAGACATGGTTCTGTGATCTTTATGAGCTTCAAGAGGATAAGTAAGTGCTATCAAGAAAAAAAAAATTACATGATATACCTTGCATTTTTCTATGCTCAGCAATTAAATGAAATTCACATCAATTGAGATCAAAGATGCCTGGAGGCTGACACAAGAGAAGAAGGTTATATATACCCCTGCTAAAAATCTTGACAGGACTACAATCATTTCTGCATCAACAGTATAAGAGGGGATGGTTGATAAGTCATTTTTAAGGGATTTTTTTTACTATGGTTGAAAATAAAATATATTTTCCAAAGTATAAAATAAGTCTGAACCATTAATTTTACATTATAAATGCTTAATACTTTGCCTTTACATTTGTGTTTATCTTTATAATTTCATCAACGGGAGTCTGTTACAGATGAAAAGTCTTCCATACCTTCTAATCTTGTGCTATTTATTCCATGTCTCTCCTTGAATCCCCAAAGAAGATCTGCACAATTTACTAAAGATCATCTCCTGATTCTTTTGATATCTCAGGAGTATCATTGACTATCAGTCTTGATATACAATGGATATATACATATATATATCCTTTTCCCAGTTATAAATATCATTAATACTGTCTTTTAACAGTGCTTCTCCAATCTAAATAACTACTAGTAAAATGTTGCTCTTTGCTTATGCACACAAGACTTTCCATTGCTGCTTTTTATTTAATTTAGACTCCTTGGAGATGTTAGCATTCCATGCTTTGCAGACAAATAGTGTCTTGAAGTATATTGATATTAAAGAATTATAGCATTCTGTTAAAAAAGGGAAACCCAGACATTATCTAGTCCAAACATTATCTAAATGGAAACATTCCCTACACCACAACACTAGCAACAAGTGGTCTCCTACTCCAACTTGAGAAAGCTTTTTGTGATGGGAAATCCACTATTTGTACATGTAGCCTATTCCACTTTGGGGCACTGCTAAGGATATTTTCCCCAACATCAAACCTAACTCCACATAGCATAGTGTCTGGTACATAGTAAGTTCTTTTTTATTGACTGACTTCTCTGCTCACAATGTTGTTATCTGGAGCTTGTAAGAAAAAAAAAATTCAATTCCCCTCTCACATGACAGGTCTTTAAACATTTAAAGGTAACTATCATTTCTAAATGTCTTCTTTAGGTTAAAGCACTTTTAAATATTCAATCCTTGTTTGGTGTGTTCAGAGCTTTTTACATTTTTTTAACTCCCAACCCCTTTTTGCCCCCCAAAATTTTATGCAGCCCTGTCTCAAATCAAGATGTTTCTGACAGCATTCATGCATCCATAATGCAAAGTATGCATATTGTGTGTTCAGAACCAAGGCTGCAGCAAAGTTGAGTGATGCAATATGAGCAAGCACTGCCAAAAATGCTCAGATTCAAATTTTTTAATGTTGTAAAAAGTTTTTGCCACCATTCACATGACCCCCACATGGGGTTACAACCCACAATTTTAAGAAGCTTTGCTTTAAATGCTCATTAAAATATCACTCTCCTCTATAAACATTTATATTGCTTTTAATCACTTAAAATAAAATGTAATGCTTATTGAGATAATGTACATAAAGGTATTTGCAAGCCTTCAAGCACTGTACTATGGTCTGATCATTATACAATAGCACCATATTCAATCCAACAAATATTTATTAAGCCCTTAGTGTGCCTCCTCTGGACACTATAAATTTCTTAATGTGTCCTGATTACATTAGCTTTTTATTAATTTCACTTACTGTATTACCTATTTAGTTTATATTAACCCAGTGCTTTTCTATTTAAAATAGATTTCATCGACCCATTTGTTTTTATATCTCCTTGATATCTTATTGTATTCGCCCCCATTTCTCATTCTAAAGAACCATAACTTATTACAAAGGGGTGTGTGTGTGTGTGTGTGTGTGTGTGTGTGTGTGTGTGTGTAAGAGGGACAGAGAGAGAGAGAGAGAGAGAGAGAGAGAGAGAGAGACAGACAGACAGACAGACAGACACGGAGACAGAGGAAAAAAGACAGATGAGAGAGAATAAAAGAGGGAAAAATCATTAAAACTGATAAATATTTCAGGAAAATATGATAGGTATCCCACACCTATGAACTCCAACCTCAGCAAAGAATCAAAAGGAAATAAAGTCTCATACTTCTTCAAGGTCAAATTTGTTCTTTAGAATTTCATAACATTCCATTTCCATCCTTTTGTTATTGTTTCTCTTTCCACTTACATTGTTATATTAATTGAAAGTATATTGTTTTTCTAGTTCAGCTTACTTAATTTTGCATCAGTTCATGTAAATATTTCCATTCTTTGCATTTTTCTCTGTATTCAACATATTGTTTGTTACAGCATAAGTTCCATTATATTTAATTCATTGTTTAGTTATATTCTCCAGTTAAGAGGAATCCATTTTGTTTCTAGTTCTTAAGTCTCATAAAAAATGCTGCTATAAATATTGGGTTCCCAGATCTTTTTCAAAGGAGTTGTTATCTGGACACAATCTCTAAATTCCTCTACTCATAAATTTATTTTAGAATTTGGAACCACTCAGTCCTGCATCATTTCACTATAACAATTCATACCTTTGTTGACTGAATCTTTATGATTTGGTTTTGCCATTTTCTTCTCCAAGTCATTTCACGCAGCAGTAAACTGAGGCAAATGGGATTAAGTGACTTGCTCTAGATCACACAGCTAGTGTCTGAGGACAAATATGAACTCATCTTCCTGACCCCAGGCCACACTCTACCTCCTGTGCCACCTAGCTGTCCCCATTCTGTTATTATGCAGTTCTCTTAGGTATTTTCTATCTATAACATACACATATTGATAGACTAAATGCATGAATTGCATTTCTAGGCAATATGCATTTTTCATTCAGTTAGTTTTTCCTACTTAGTATGTTTCAAACTACTATACTACTTTGTAGTATTTTGGGGTTCTGATAAAGTTAATAACTATGCCAGGAAATAAGAGCATTTAGAGAAACATCATCAATTAGCAATCCTCCTTTGATTTGGACACTATGTAGGATGGCTTTAATGACTTGGGCAGCCTTGGTAGGTGAACATAAACTATTTATACAGAAAAAAGCATGAAACAAAAAGTAGTAGTTCATTATTTACATTACAGAGAGATTCTTTACAGAAGTTTCACTAAAGTTTCCCATTAGATACAGCATCTCTATGCATTTAGACTCATCCCTTCCTCTTTTGGACAGAAACTAGAGGCAGAAAAACTTAAGTTAATGTGTTAGGACCCTCAACTAAAGCAAAGGTAAGCCAGGATGAAGTTAAATCATCTCTGAAACTGGAGCATGAATCAACAAAGGAAAGAGATCAAATTTCCCAAAAAAATTTTTAACAGTTTTCAGGAACACATTGTGCATAGCCAATACATCAAAAGCCTGAAACTGTAGGGAACATGGAAGATAAAATAGAGAAGATAAAGATTCTTCCTTAGCAGCTTTTCAATTTGACAGAAAATTTTTCCCAGCTCCATGCAGTCCTCCAGGGAGTTTTCCAAAAGTCCAACTTCAAGCATATGGAAGATCAGATTGAACATGTACTAATCAATTTTAAATCCTGGTTCTTTATCATCAGTATTAATGCAGTGACTAACCTCTATTATCAGCAAGTCAAAATTATCCAGCTCAGGAAAAATTACTCTTTTTTCACACTCAAAATCTTTAAAAACAAACAAACAATCAAGCCTATTTACTATGCTATCTTGGTAACTGACTAAACAAA
Organism: Myrmecobius fasciatus; assembly: GCA_023553655.1. Lineage (NCBI taxonomy): Eukaryota > Metazoa > Chordata > Mammalia > Dasyuromorphia > Myrmecobiidae > Myrmecobius > Myrmecobius fasciatus. Next base: position 599,685 of record JAJPUD010000209.1, on the reverse strand, counting down.
CACACAAAAAAACTTGTGTCACACTCCCTTTTATCATTCAACCCAATACTATCTGAAATTAAACAAAGAGATATTGGATACAGGTCATAATGATTCTGCTCTGTATTACTTAAACTACTTGATAACTTTTTTTCCCCCTAAGAGTCTAGCAGTAGGGGAATCAAAACTTGAATTCTAAAGTTGATTCTACTTCTAACTTGTCCCATAACCTTCAGTTTCCTCACCTATATATTGGGCCCATTAAAGCCTTCCTTTCCATAAGGGTCTTGTAAAGATTAAATGCCTTTAAATTATTTAATTAATATTTTCAAAGCTCAAGTCAGACATCTTTTATATGATTCCTTTCCCAATTCTTCTAGCTGGTACTGACTCCCCACTAAATTAAGTTGCTTTTATCTATGTGTATTTAGAATTTAATTATGTATTATGTGTATGTATATATATATATATGTATATTTACTATATGTTATATATATATATAAATTTTACTCATGTTGTTATTACTTATTTTATATACTTATATGTGTGTATATTGTATATTTTTAAATGCCATCTTCCTCCTTGAGGGAAGGCAGTGTTTTATGTTTTTCTTTGTATCCTTAGCACCTAACACAATACTTCAAATATTAAAAATGGTGCTTAATAAATGTTTAGAGATTGTAGCTATCTTCTGAAAGCAGATGATTTCACTTTCAGCAGTTCTAAAGCTTAGAAAATTTTTCCTGTTGATCAGGTCTAGATTTGCTATTTTGCAGCTTCCACTCCTTTCTTGTTTTTTCTTCTGTGGTGAAATATAACAAATCCAAATCTTTTTTTTGCATGACAGTTTTTCAAATACTTGAAGATAATGATCATGTCCTTCCTTTTTCACTTCTAGTCTTCTCTTCTCCAAGCCAAAAATTCCCAGTTCCTCCAAAATAATTTTTATATTACATGGACTCAAGGCCTTCTTATACTTCTCTGGATACTCTCCAATGTATCAACATCCTTCTTAAGCTATGGTGTCAAAAATTGAATATAATATTCCAAAGGAAGGTTTAAAGAGGAGTTATTACCTACATATACCTAGAAGTTCAAAACAGGCTAGGATTAAACTCACTTCAGGAGTTTCTATATCATGCCACTGATTTATATTCAGTAAATAGTGTGATAAAATCCCTATATTTTTTAACAACTACTGTCTAATCACATCTCTTGCATCTTACACTTATAGGGTTAATAATTTATGGCAATTATGCAACTTTCCAGTTATAACCATTGAATTCCATCTTTTTAAATATAGTTCAGTGCTCTGGTCTATTAAACTGTTTGGAGCTTGACTGTCATCCAACATATTAGCTATCAATCCAAATTTTATATCATTTGCAAACTTGTTGAGCATGCCATCTATGTCTTTAGCCAATCTATTAATAAAATTTAGAAATATAGGGCAAAGAACAGAAGCCTACACTCTTTCATTGAAGTCAACTCCCGCCATGCTGATATTGGACCATTAACAATTACTCTTGAATCCAGCCATCCAATTAGTTATGAATATATTTTATTGTATCATGTCTTTATTTCCTACAAGAATAGTATGAGATAATTTATCAAGCAGTTTGCTAAAATCTAGGTAAAATACAGCCATACCAGTCCCCTCATCTACCAACCTAATATTCCTGAAAAAAAGAAAAATGAACTTAGTCAGACAAGACTTGTTCTTCCAATTATTTTTACATTTAATTTTAATTTTATTTTTTTCTCAATTACATGTAAACAAAAATTGTTCATATATTTTTTTTGAAATTTTGAGTTTCAAATTCTCTCCTTCCTCTCCTTGCTAAGGCAAGAAGTTTACTAAATAGTATACATGTGAAGCCATGAAGAACATTTAATGACCTGTTCTTGATACACTTATTCTGAGTCTTTGTAATCACTACTCTATTTCTAAATATTTGCCAATATTTCCTTAATAATCCATATTAACATTTTCCCAAAAAGAGAAATTAAAATCATTATAGAACTTGTCTTGCCTTTTTTGGAGCATTTTAACATTTTCTTTCCTCTAATTATGAGATACCTTTCTAATTTTCCATGATCTTTCAAGTGTCATTGATAGAATCTCAGCCATAATTTCCTGCTTCTTACTAGGTTAGGGTTTCCCAAACTCTCCAGGTCATTATGAATGCAGTCATTTGTAAAGAGAACTATCTTTTGTGAGATTGTTGCTATGGGTTTTTTGGCTTTTTTTGCCAAACCCAAAGTTTTTGCCTAAATTTTGCTACTAAACACTTTAGTCATGCCCAACATTGCTAATCAATACAAGTGAAATACTTTCATAATTTAATAGAGTGGGTAAAGCCCAGATGCCTAACAGGTAAGGATAAATCATTTTGGCCTGTGAATCACAGTTTTATCAGAGACTCAGTGGGATCATAATGTATTCTTTCAATCTGCTCCAAAGGTAGTAGCAGGAAGCTATTTTATAGATTTCTTGGTAATCTGAGCTGATGTTATACCTGTTACAGGACTTTTCCAATAAAATAGAAACACAGCAGGATAAAAAAGATACAAATAGTGTTTTTATTCTAGTCAATAAAAGCATGACTCTGTAGTAATGGAAAATTTGTTCATGAATTGTGAAGTATCAGGAGCTCAGTTGGTGCGATATTAAAATAATTTGTGTCCTGTCATTGGAACATTTTTTAACGTGCTGGCACGCACCTTTAATTTCCTAGGGCCTCTGTGTGCTTTTCTCTTCTTTTGGGGGCAAAGAGGGAAAAAAGGGCAGTCACCAAAGTGAATAAAACTTATTAAGAAAAAAAAGTATCTTAGTCAACTACAGATATCTAATCAAAACAGCTGTTTGAATGGCTTTTTAAACTACATTATAAGCTATTACTTTTATCCAGGGAGAAATTTTTCAGCCTATTATCTTAAAAAAAAATAAGTTTATATTTAATTCTTGCCATTTGAGTAAATGGAAATGAAAACATTTTATGCAAAAAAATGCATTCCAAATGTGGATTCATTACTCTTCAGTGTTTCCAAAGTTACATGACCTACATAAAGTAAAATGCAGAAAGGGGTGAGGTGAACTCAAAAGAGTCAAGAATCTGAAAGCTGTACTCAGAGGAAGCTGCTTGATGTAGTTCTTGCACCCTGGTAAAGAGATAAAAAATAATAATAGCAATGCTAATAATATCTGACAAGTATATTGCACTTTAAATATAGCAAAGCCCTTTACAGGTATTATATATTTAATAACTGTCATTTATATAATGATTTAAAAGCTGTTTCTGTGCATTATAGAATCAAATATAGTACTAAATGCATAGATCTTTGCAAGCCTTAAAGCACTATTTAAATGTTAGTTATTATTATTATTATTATTTAGATGGAAGTGATGTCACAGATCTTCTAGTCTTATGTTCCCTTCATTTAACTAATAAAAGAGCAAAGGCACATAGGTAAGCTGATAGATGTGATTCCTAGGTGATATGATTCTAAATCTAGCACAGAGTCATACTCTCTCTCTCTCTCTCTCTCTCTCTCTCTCTCTCTCTCCCTCTCTCTCTCTCTCTCTCTCTCTCTCTCTCTCTCTCTCTCTCTCTCTCTCTCTCTTCTAGTTCATTTGTTTCTCACAACTCAAGTGAACTGGCACATTATTTTGATGCTAGCACCAGAAGGATCAAAAGGTGACTATTTGCAAAAATGGTAACACCACAGTGTTCCCTACTTCAGCAGAAGACTGCAAACAGTATATATGATATAAACTAATAATAATTTCTCCACTGATATTCAGATGTTATAGATCCGAATAATATCCATTTTATTGAAATCTAGCACTTATAATATCCATTTTATTGAAATCTAGCACTTATACCTTTCCTAATAAGAAAATAAAGAATAGTGTGTAGAAAGCAAAAGAACAGGTTTCTTTTCTCATTGAGGACACACTGCCATTTTAGTGATACTGAGACTATCCACCACCACAATTAATTACAACTCTTTCCCTTCATGCTTGTTTGGGGGGGAGGGGAAAGGGGGAGAATACAACCTTTGGCATCCAGAGAGCACACTAATGAAAGTTTGATGTGAAAAAAGTGCCTCCTAAATAAATGCCTTTCCTGCCATACCAATCCATTCTTTCTTAACTTCACAGGACTTTTAATAAAGCCATCAGAGAGTTGTGTTTGAGAAGTAGGTACTATATTTTTCCCAAGAAGGATCAATAGCACACTGGTAAATTTGTGGCAAGGACAGATAAATTCTTCTGTGTGTTGCCCTTCTGTTGACTTGTCCAGGCACAAAGTATAACTCTTCTCACCAATCATTTTTATATGATGAGAATGCTTTCGGTACCTAGAAGCATAGATCATGAAGATGCCCTCATAAAACTGTACTGCATTTTGGAGCGTTAATCAATATCACATATCTTATTCCCTCTCAGTGACTAAAACTGTTCATTTGAAAACTTCTTTTCCCTCCTTTTTTGTGGTCTTCTTCCTTTTCCTTTTCTCTATTTCATCTAGCCCATTACTTTAGGTATTTAGAGTATAATGATTCTGCATTCAGGTATAGCAATACCAAGGGAATAAAATTACTTCAAAAGTCTCTGCTTTACAAGCTGATAGTGTTTGCAGTGTTTTTGGCCATTGGAAATAATGCCATCCTGCCATCAGAGTGTTTACACAATTAACACACTGTTGAATATACAAACAGGAGTGGAGTGTAGTCACCATGCCACTGCAAACACATTCAGTACCACACATGGATAGAACAGCTCCTTGCTCAAGGGCAGAGTTTTGCTCAGCTCATTAGATGAAGAAATCTCACCATTGTTTAAATAGTTTGACTGAGACTTTTCTAACACTTTTTTTTTAATCAGTATGAGATAGATCTAGAAAGCTGAGTGAGCTCTCATAAATCTAAGTACCTATACCATGTTTTTGGGTTCCCTCATACCCATGGATATTTGGATAAGTCAATGAATTCATGATTTCATTGTGTATGGGGCTATTTTCCTTTTGCAAAGATTATAACTCATTCATGTCTTTTCACCTTGGGTGATTCTTATCACCCTGAAGAATTATCAAAAAAATCAATTATTAAAATCTTTTTTAAATTATCCTATGCATATCCAGTAGAACAATTACCAATTATACTCTTAACAAGGTTTGTTTTTTGTTTTGTTTTGTTTTCTTTCAATTTCTTAGAGCTTCATAGGATTTGAAGCTAGAAATAATCTTATGATTTTTTTCAGGTAAAGTCTCAAACATAAGACCAGAAAGTCTTAAATCCAATGACTTGTCCAATATCATACAGGCATTAAATGTCTGAGTCAAAATCTTCCCTGGGAGTAACCCTTTTTCCCAAAGAGGGTTCTGGGCACTTTCCAGTGACAATGAGTTGTGTGTTTTTGTTGTTGTTGTTGTTGTTTGTTTTTTGCATAGACCTTCTCTATCTGGGCAGAAACATTTTCTCTCTTTCAACTCATAAGAAATGTGGACAATGGCTTCCATGTTGTTAGGAATTCTTAGTCTACTTTACCAAAACTATAATAGATATTTATTAACAACCTTTTATAGGCCAGATATTACTCTAGTTATTCTAGTTTTACTTGAACTGATTATTATATACTATTAGCCAATTCAGAACTTTAGATACAGTACTTTTAAAGTACCCATGATTTTCTACTGTGGCACTCTTTCTGTGTCTGTACTATCAGATAATGATGACATTACTTGGACAACAACAGTAATCTCTAGCATAATTATATCATTTTAAGGTTTGTAAATTATTTTACAAATGTTATTTCATTTTGTCCTCATAATAATCTTGGGAAGTAGGTGCTATTATTATTATTTATAGATGAGGAAATTGAGATAGACAGACTGGATTAAAATGTTTACCCAGTATCACATTGCTACTAAGGGTCTGAGATGGGATTTGAATTCAAGACTTCTTGATTCTGAGTCCATTGTTCTGTCTCCCCTAAAGGAAGGGGATTAAACTCAGGGGCCTCCTCTAACTAGAAATTGATAAACTCTTTCATTTCCAGACAAGGAAACTAGTATTCAGAGTGATTTCAATTTGCCAGTCATACAGTTAGTAATGAACAAGCAATGACTAAAACCCAAATATCTTGATTCTTACCTCTTCAAAAGAAACATCCTTTTGAAGACTACATGTATCTGAGCTCCTCAGTGGTGCAGGAGGTAAGACTAGGAGGAAATGAAAAATGACAGTGATTCATGGGAAGGATGGAGAAACTCTATCCACTGTACCACTTGCCCTAAAGAAAAATATAATAAGGACAAAAAAAGAGATCCAGATAAAGCACTGAATGAACACTTGAAAAGGGAACACTACTTGAGGGAGGGGGAAGAGAATAATAGAAAGCTCCAAAGAAGCAACATCACTTCAACTGTAGTCATTTAGACAGTTATTTCTGGTAGAATAGCTCATTGACAGAGTATGACCTTTGCTATTATGCATATTATATTGGGCTAGCAGTCAGAAACAGATGAGTATAGAATTTAGAGTATGATCTTTGAAATGAGACAGTAAGCCAAAGTGTATATAGGATATTGAGCTAACCTGCCATAGTGGATAGGGTATTCAAGTCTCATCTCAAACATTTCCTAATTGTATGACCCTAGACATGTCACAACTTCATTGTCTCTCAGTTCCTTCATTGGTAAAATGAGGGGATTGGATTCAGTGGTTTCTTCCAATTCTAAATGAGTGTACTCCTTCATTTTTAGAGAAGGAAATTTGTGCTCAGAGAGCTTGAGACTTGGACAACTTGAATCAAGCACTTTCTGTCTGTAAGGCCAACCTAGATCTACAATACCATGCTACAGTTATAAATTTGCACAATAAAACTTCCCAACAGAAACACTTATTAGGTACTTAAATCATGTTAGTTAATACTTCAGTTAATTTAATATTTGAAAAATGCCAAAACAAAGATCCCCTAGTTTGCTCAGAGAATATCAACATCTGCATTTTAGTTTTTATTTTTCTTCCAAAGGACATCTAATTTTCCATTGAAACTGCTCTTGTTAGCTACATCTGTATGTAGTGATGAAAAGTGCTTCCTACCCCAGCTTCATATTTTAGAGAAACTCCAAACTGACTCTTCATGGAATTTTGAAGTAGACTGAGGACTGTCTTCAAAATAGAACTAGTTTAAATATTAATCCTTTGTTTGTTCACACTTAATGTATTTTACTCATGTTAATCTACACTGAAATATCACTTGGATTTAACATTGAACTTAACAAGAATCTATACACAACCATCAAATATTTAGAGGCTGTTTAGGAAAAGTAATTGGTAAAATTCAAAGCTACTATTTGTTCTGTTTGATTAATGTTTACCAGGTGGAAGTTTTAAAACAAAATAATACATCAGTGCTCAACACTCACTAGTGCTCCTTCTCTTTATCAATATATTACCTGCTCTTTATCCTTCTTGTAATCATCTTCTAAGATGAAATACAATAATTTTTAATTAAATTTTAATTTTTGAAGTTATTTGAATTTTCTTTGACAAGTCCTGGCTGCCTAATCTTGCATTTAAGCAACTATTCTCATATCTCATATCCACTTCTCACCTCTCATTTGTTTTTTCCATCAAGGTCCCCAAGTTTTGGAGGAACAAAAAAATAGAAATGGAGAATAAAAATGGAAATGTAGTAGAAATCAGAACACCAGTCTCTGTTCTGCTGCTTACTTGAACTTATTCAAAATCTTACTTAAATTCTGAACTTCAGCTTTCTCATTTACAAGACAAGAAGTAGTCATTCCCTTGGCTTTTGGGAGGATAAAACAAAATGATGTATTAAAAAGATTTGTAATAGACTATATAAATAGTTTTTTTATAAAAGTATATAGGTCTAAAAACACTTGTAATTTTATAATTTACAAAAGGAACTAAGAATTCCCCTAATAAAAGATTTTCTAGAAATGCCAACTATTCCCTGTTTTGTGGTCAGATTGACAGTGGTACTTGTTAACATTATTAATTGAATTCTGAATTTCAACTTAATAACATCATATCAATTATCACACATACATACTAATGGATCCACTGCAAATCCACATAATTATAACTGCATTGAAAAGTGTCACAATCCAACCATTCTGGAGAACAATTTGTAACTATGTCCAAAGGGCTATCAAACTGTGCATACTCTTCAATCCAGCAATATTTCTTTTTTTTTAATTTTATTTTATTTGCATAACATATGTGTGGGTAATTCTTCAACAATAACCCTTACATAGCTTTCCGTTACAAATTTTTTCCCCCCAACTCCCCACCCCTCCCCTAGATGGCAGGATATCCACTACATGTTAATTATGTTAAAATATTGGCAAATGGAATATATGTGTACATATTTCCAAACTTATCATTGTTGTGCAAGAAAAATCTTATCTACACAAACAATATATCAGATAAAGGAAACACAATGTAAGCAAACATCAATCAAGGAGTATGAGGATGTTATGTTGTGGTCCACATTTTGCATCCCTCTCTCTGGGTGTATATGGCTTTCTTCAGTGAACAATTGGAGGTGGTTTGAAACATTTCATTGTTGAAGAGAGCCATGTCCATCAGAATTAATTGTCATATAGTACTGTTGTTGCCGTGTATAATGATCTCCTGGTTCTGCTCATTTCACTCAGCATCAGTTCATGTAAGTCTCTCCAGGCCTCTCTGAAATCAACTTGCTGGTCATTTCTTACAGAACAATAATATTCCATAATATTCATATACCATAATTTATTCAGCCATTCTCCAATTGAAGGGCATCTATTCAATTTCCAGTTTCTAGCCACTACAAAAAGGGCTGCCACAAACATTCTTGCACATGTGGGGCCTTTTCCTTCCTTTATGATTTCTTTGGGATATAAGCCCAATAGAAATGCTGCTGGGTCAAAGGGTATGAACAGTTTGATAACTTTTTGAGCATAGCTCCAAATTGTTCTCCAGAACGGCTGTATCCGTTCACAGCTCCACCAACAATGCATCAGTGTCCCAGCCCTCCCACAACCCCTCCAACATTCATCATTAACTTTTCCTGTCATTTTAGCCAATCTGACAGGTGTGAAGTGGTACCTCAGGGTTGTCTTGATTTGCATTTCTCTGATCAACAGTGATTTGGAGCACCTTTTCATATGACTATAAATAGTTTTAATTTCATCCTCTGAAAATTGTCTGTTCATATCCTTTGACCATTTATTGATTGGAGAATGGCTTGAATTTTTATAAATATCCTCCTAATCCTGTCTGCATTGATTTTGTTTGTACAAAAACTTTTTAACTTAATATAGTCAAAGTTATCTATCTGGTTTTCAATTAAGAGTTCCAGTTCTTCTTTGGACATAAATTTATTCCATCTCCATAGGTCTGAGCGGTAAACTATATTACATTCCTCTAATTTACTTATAGTATCACTCTTTATATCCAGATCATGAACCCATTTAGATCTTATCTTGGTATGTGGTGTTAGATGTGGGTCAAGCCCTAATTTCTTCCACACTAGTTTCCAGTTTTCCCAGCAGTTTTTGTCAAATAGTGAATACTTATCCCAAAAGCTGGGGTCTTTGGGTTTATCAAAAACCAAATTGCTATAGTTATTGCCTAGTTTGTCTTGTGATTCTATCCTATTCCACTGATTGACTACTCTATTTCTTAGCCAGTACCAAATGGTTTTGATGACCGCTGCTTTATAATATAGTTTTAGA
>JAJPUD010000209.1:565923-584948 GCA_023553655.1 Myrmecobius fasciatus | reverse complement strand
TTTATTTTTCAGTGAATTGTTGTCTTTTTCCAATTCACCAATTTTGTTTTTCAGTGAATTGTTGTCTTTTTCCAATTCACCAATTTTGTTTTTCAGTTCACCATTTTTATTTTCCAGTGAATTGGTGATTTTTTCCAATTCACCAATTTTGTTTTTCAATGAACTGTTTTCTTTTTCCAGTTCACCAGTCCTATTTTCCAGTTTTTGATATTTCTGTTGCCCTGATCTCAATTTATTTCCCCATTCTTCTTCTAGCTCTCTTTTGAGATTCTTAATGCAATCATCCAGGCAAGCCTTCTGAAAGGGAGACCAACTTAAGTCTGCCTTTGTGGCTTCATCTGGGATTGTTTTCATAATGTCAGGATCTGGGGACTGTTCTATTTTTTCTCCGTAAAAGCTTTCTATGGTGAGAGCTCTCTTCTGCTTCTTGCTCATGGTTTAAAGTTGGGATATTGGTCAAAAACAGAGAAAACTGCAACAATTTGTATTTGCCCTGGGGCAGTTTGCCGAGTTGACTTCTGGTCTGAGGCTGGTCGGGCTAGATTCGCACTAGGACCACGTTTTCAGCTGCTCTCGATCCACCCTTTACCAAAGGCAGATCTGCCAAAGCACCTGCCCACAAGCAGAGCAAAGTGGCCCAGGTGTCTCCCAGGGGCTTCCTGGGTGCCTTAAATTTGCCCCTCTATCGCAGCCCTGACTTCTGCCCCGGCTGGAGTCTGATGGCGACCAGCGGCCGATTTCCCCTGAGGCTAACCTTCTCCGGAGTTCTTTCAAGGTAGATTTTTGATAGAAGTGCGTTGTAGTCCAAATGTTTGGTGGAGCCTTCACTCAAAAACCAGTTCGAAGGCTCACTTTGTCTGGGTCCGAGGGAAGGTCCCAAAGGAGTTCACAGAGAAAGCTGTCTGCAGTTCGCCATCTTGGCTCCGCCCCCCCAATCCAGCAATATTTCTACTGGGTTTATATCCCAATGAGATTTCAAAGGAGGAAAAGGGATTCACATGTGCAAAAATTTTTGTGGCAGCCCTTTCTGTAGTGGCAAGAAACTGGAAACTGAGTGGATGTCCATCAGTTGGAAAATGGCTGAATAAGTTATGGTATATGAATATTATGGAATATTATTGTTCTATAAGAAATGATCAGCAGGATGATTTCAGAGAGGCCTGGAGAGACTTACATGAACTGATATTAAGTGAAATGAGCAGAATCGGAAGATAATTGTACATGGCAACAAGAAGATTATACGATAACCAATTCTGATGGATGTGGCTCTTTTCAACAATAAGATGATTCAGACCAGTTCAGTTAATGATCTTGTGATGAAGAGAGTCATCTACACCCAGAGAGAAAAGTGTGGGAACTGAGTGTGGATCACAACATAGCATTTTCACTCTTTTTTGTTGTTGTTTGCTTGCATTTTATTTCTTTCTCACTTTTCCTTTTTGATTTGATTTCTTGTGCAGCAAGATAATTGTATAAATATGTATGCACACATTAGATTTAATATATATATTTACCATGTTTAACATTCATTGGATTACTTGCTATCTAGGGGAGGGGATCAGGAAGGGGGGGGAATTGGAACACAAGGTTTTTCAAGGTTAATGTTGAAAAATTATTCTTGCATATTTTTGGAAAATTAAAAAGATTTAATAAACAAATGGGAAAAAAGAACTGCTTAATTTCCTAAGAGGCAGGAAAAAAAATGTGTCACTAAAAATTATTTTATTATGATTCATCTTTTGATGACTTCTTATCAAGTTCTCTTGAGTGTCTGTCTAAACTCATTCTACTCTTTAACAACTCCCAGATTTCTCCAAATGCTCACTCTCAAAACCTGATCTTACCTCTTGTCTTCAAAAATCCAGACTATTCAACAGGAGCTCAAAAGTCATAGAAGTAGAATTGAAAGGAACTTCAGAAATCATCTTGTTAAACATCCATATTTAATATATGAACAAACTAACACGCAGAGCAACTATTTGTTCATCTTGGTTCATATAAAGGAGAGAGATAAGATCTAGGACCACTGGTTAAGGTTTCTTATCCTTTTACAAACTGTCTCAATTCCCCTCTCTACCCTCATTTTTTTCTGTATCATTACATATTCATTTATTTCCAGCTTTTCTATCTCAGATAAAGAGAATAAGGATATCTTATCCAAAAGAAGCAATAGTAAGTATAAGTAAAATCATAAAGTAGGAAAAAGTAAAGAATAAGTAAAAATGAATGGAATCCCATTGTATATCAAGAACATAAACTCAGGTGAGAAAATTCAAGAATCAGAAAGAGAAGTATTGTAAAGATTATATGGGAGAAGATCCATAGTGAGAAAGAAACAATTTTGTCATCTAAGTATCCATGAATTTAGGAAACAGATCACAAACCTGGTACAGAGACATACTACAGTAATGATGAAGGGCTTCAGTTATCCAGACATCTGCTGGAGTTCTTGAACTCTACCAAAAGCAGAACAGTGAACATCTCTTTTCCTTCCTTTACTGACAATTTCATCCTTCAAAAAGAAAAGGAAGCAAGGAGAATTATTTTTCAAAAAAGAGTCTAATCAAGCAGGAGGAACTGGCTTGCTAGAATAAATATTGTGAGAGCCTTTTGAGTAAAAGACTCCTCTCTCAGTGTTTATGATAAAGAGATAGAAGTTTGACATAATTCAGAATATACCCTAAAAATGAAGAGAGCAGATTCCAATGGGCTCAAAGTAAACACACAAAGAAGGATCACATGGACAAAAATTATGCCAAGACAGACAACTAAGAAGGAATGGGAAACCCTTAATAATAAAATCCTATACATAGTATTATAATTATAAGGAAGAAGAGCAAGACTTTGATGAAGAAACCTATATGGCAGCAGAGAACTTATTGACTAACTTGTATTTTTGAAAACTATGGATAGAAGGTGGAAACAAAGAGAATAAATAGAGAATGAATATAAAAATAGGTAATATGAAAAGCACTCAATTCAGGGTGAGTTGAGGATAACAAGAAAAGCTAAGGACAACAAAAAGTTTTTGTTTGTTTGTTTTAACTACTTAAAGTGAAAGGAAAATCAAAGAAAGCTTATGTAAGATCATTGGTTGGAATAGTTGGGATACTGCTAATGGAGAGAGAGAGAGATGGGATTTCTAATTTAATTTGTATCTCTCCTAAGAAGAATTGATGTTTGAAATGAGGAGACAATTAAAATGACTAATAGAGAATTGATACCCAAAATTTGTAGAAGTTAGTAAAAGAACATTGCCCTCAATAAATTAAAATCATGTGACCTTGGTACATGATTGCTGAACTACTTCCAGTGATATTCATTGATAGAGAAAAGGAAAAGTCCTAAAAGACTGGAGAAGCACTAATATTCCAATTTCAAATAGGAACGGGGGTAAGCTAAAAAAAAATGGCCAATGAACTTGATTTCAATTCCTAGAGAGAATGTAGAATATACTATCAAGGATATGGTTAATTAATATCTAGATAAAAGGAATGTTCTCCAAAGCAAACTAATATAATTAAGTTTTAGAGTAACATAATTTCCCTTTGGGGCAAAGTTACTAAGTAGCTAGTTCATTAGAATTGTGTACATAGTTTATCTCAGGCTATTCCTATGGATAAAATGAGGAGATGTGGGCTACATAATAATACAATTGTATAGATTTGCAAAAGGTTATATGGCAGTTGGCAATACTTTGTTTAGGAAAAAAAAGATACAAGGATTTTAGGGATCTTGCAAAGTTATTTATGAGCCAACACTGTGATACAGCAGTCAAGCAAGGTAAGGTAATCTTAAATTTTGGCAAGAGGAAAAAGGAAGGTATAATCTCACTGTATTCTTCCTTTAGAGGAAAAGAATCACACTTTGAGCATTCCATTCTGGGTATAATATCAAGAGGATGATGAGCTCTGAATACCTGATATTTGAGGAGTGATTGAATGAAGTACGTTTAACTTGGAAAAGAGAAAGTAATGCAGTTTGGGTAGGAAGTGAGCACAGTACCATGTCTTCAAACACTCAAAAGGCTGTCATATGAAAGAAAATGTATCCTTGTTTTGGATAACCATAGATAGAGAAGTAGAAACAATTTGCAAAGAGGAAATTTAGTTTTAGCAAAAGAAAAAATAAAAAAACAAAATTCCAAAACTGAAGTGGGTCACCTCAGGAATTAATGAGTTCTTCCCCAGTGAAGATCTTGGAACAAAGTCTGATTGATAATTGTCTGGTATGTAGTAGAAAGGACCCTATTATCCTATTTCATGTATAAGTGAGACCTCAGCTGCCTACTGAGGTCCCTTTCAACTTAGAATTTCTGTGGTTCTATGAAAAAATACCCTTTTTTGCTTCCAAAGTTTATATATTTGGCTGATTGGGCTTATTCTTAACTATAAGACGACTTTTTTTCTCAATTAATTCTCTCTCTAGTCATTCTCTGCTTCCTTCTTTGTCTTTTCACTACCAAATGTACAAGGTTCTGTCTGTTCTATAACCTTTTGTCTTCTTTTTCTTCATTCTTTAGACAATCTTGCCCTCTCCCAAAGTTTCAAATACTATCTCTATATTTTAACTTCTCGGCTGAGTTCAAGTATCACATTTCCAACTCCTACCTGGATATTTTTTCTCCTAAATATCTCATATGCTTCTTAGACCTCCATATGTCCAAAACATTCCTCATGATGTTGACAGCAAATGAGTTCCCACCTAATCTTCAAAAACAAAAAGTATTTTAATGCATTTATAAGCCTCAAACTACTTAGGGAGGAAGGCATGGATATGCAGATAACTTAGACAAACCTGCAAACAACCATGAGCCATCCTAGACAAAAAAGGAATTTCAGGGTAAAGGAATGAATTTTAAAAAGCACTACTTCTGAAATCTGAAAACTATTTTAAAAGTATGAAGGAACATTCAAAGAATCTGTCACTTCAGCAATATTGGAAATTTTATGTATGGGAACTTACTCCACTTATGGAAGGAGAAGAATCTGTGGGCTGTTTGTAACTAAGTAAATAAGTCAGAGGAAAACACATGAAAGAATCATTTGACAAAAGTTCTTGCAGCTGGTGTTAGGACCAGAATTTGAACATGGGTCTTCCTGACTCTGAGGCTTACCCTTTATTAGCATGTAATGAAAGAAACAGATTGAGATAGAGACAGACAAAAACATTTCATATTATTATTCCATGTTATTTATTTAGAAGAAAATTCATATTTTGCTTTGTAATCTTATGTATTTAAAAATATTTCTTCCCTGAGGAGTTCATTGATTGCACCAAATAACCAAAAGGGTCCATAGTTACATGCATGCATGGCATGTGTACATACACACACATACACAAACATATTAAGAACACTGTTTCAGATAGCTTCTAAACAATTAGTATTCTTTCCCTGATTGTTAGGATGGTAATATATAAGATGGCAGGAAATTAACTACAATACTTGAAAATTTAAATCGAAAGACTTTCAGAAACTTGTCTCATATTCAACAAATGTTAAACAGTGCAAAAAATATGATCTGTGTCCAAAGGGCTATAAATTCATGCATATCCTTTGACTTTACAATACCAGTACTAGGCATGAATACCAAACAAGACTTTTAAAAAAGGGAAAAGGGCCTATATGTATAAAAATATTTGTAGTAACTCTCTTCTCAGGGCAAAAAAATTGGAAATTGAGGGGATGCCCATCAATTGGAGAATAGCTGAATAAATTCTGACATATGATTGTCATGGAATATTATTGTTCTGTAGAAAATGATGACCAGGATGCTCTTAGAAAAAAACCCTGAAAAGTCTTTCATGAACTCAAGCGAAGTGAAGTGTACTATATACAAAATAATAGCAATGTTCTAGGATGAACAGCTGTAAATGACTTTCCTGTTCTTAGAAGTACAATGATCCATGACTACTCTGAAGGAAATCCTATCCATACCCAAAGAAGAAACTGATTGTGTCTGAAGGCAGATTGAATCACATTCTCTCTCTCTCTCTCTCTCTCTCTCTCTCTCTCTCTCTCTCTCTCTCTCTCTCTCTCTCTCTCTCTCTGTCTCTTTCTCATGTTTAACTTTATTTTTCTTGAGAGTTTTTTTTATTATTAGAAATGGAAGATCTATGTTTTCTTTAACAAATGACTTTTATGGAAATATTATACCTAAATTCACATGTGGTTTCTTTTTTTTTATTTTACATCTTCTATATAGTATCCTTTATTGTATCAGTGTAATTGTTGTAATTTAAATGTTTTAAATGTTTTATTTCATCATATAATACATAAAGCAAATGTGATAAGGGACCATTAGAATGCTAGTCTTGATTTCTTCCATGTTTTTCAAAATTTGGTTTGAGTTCTGTGTGTGCAAAGAAGACTTGTGAAGGAAAATCTGGTTTTAGATTATCACATGTGATTTCTTAATGGAGACTGGGAGTGGGGATTAGGGAGACAGTCTGAAACTCAAAAGATTTAAAAACTAAATGTAAAAAAATGGTTTTAAATGTAACTAGGAAAAATAGTAAATAAATAAATAAGAGAAAAAGAAAAGAGTCAATCAATAAATCAACAAAAATTTCACTATCTACTTTGTGAAAGTTGTCAAAGAGAATAAAAAGTAAGAAAGACCATGGTGTATACATGTTAGACTTTTAATCATGGGTATCATTTCTTCATCTACAAAATGATGTAGCTAAATTGTGATTTCCAAGTAACTTTAAAATGATTTGAGATGCTATATCAATTTTATTCAGAAGACCAAGTCATACTTAAGGCAGCCATGTCCCAGCTGACCAGAAAAGCTGGCCTTAGAATCAGAAGTCCAGGGTTCTGATCATTCTGGGCTCTAGATATTTAACCCTGGTCAAACAATTTAACTTCTATATGCCTCAGGCAACTTCTTAACACTTTTCTACCAAGAAAGGCCGTATGAGTAGTAAGAATTTCTCACACTGTGGCTAAGGAGATCATATCATTCTAAGGTGATAGTAAGGGTTTGGTTTTTTTTAGAAAACAAAATGATTGGGTAAACTTTTTCAAATGTATATTATTTGACAATTATGAGTGTTATTTGATGATAATAATTGAATGATGATAATAATTCATTTTATAGTATTTTAGTATTTACAAGTTGTTTTCCTCACAACAATCTTAGGTAAATAGTATATGATCTTCATCTATATATCGTAAGTTAGGAAATTGAATCTTGGTGACATTAGATGACTCATCTGGGAAGACACAGATAATAAATGTTGGAAGCAGCCCTTGGGCTGAAGATTTTCCACTGTAATATCATTTGAATTGTGAAGGTGTTGATTTAATGTGTGCTTGTCCAAAAATCTTCACTTGGCTAAGTCAAATCACTCTTTAGATTTGACCTAGTGACTGTATCAGTTGATGTCACTTATCAAAAATGGGGAATTTCATGTAAAACCTGCTTGCATTTTCAGAAAACTGAAAGGACTGTAATTTTCAACTTAGGCCTGCGAACTAAAAGCAAGCATCACCACTTAGAGTGGCTGTTATCTTTCTCGGTGAGTACAAATTTCCTTTTTTCTTCCCTTTACTCTGATTTTAAAACACTGCTTTCTAATGGAGAACTGAACTATATGTTTGCTTGAACTAATGTAGAATCTAAGTATTGTTCTTGGGTTACAGATTATAAGAGCCAGCTGACTATAGTGTTATTTCCCATCAATATTGTTTCTTTCCATGTAACTAAGACACCAATTTTCATTACTTTACAAAATTATCTCTGAAAGAAATAATAGTAACTAAAGCAGCAACTATTTATATTCTTATATAGCCTTCCTTAGCTTAATCACCCCAGGGTGATAAATAACATAAAGGAATATTCAGAAACTCAGACTGAAATGAAGTAGTTATTAAGTAATATACAAGAACAATAGAGGACTATGTAGGATGAAACATAAAGAATACCTTATCTATTTCTAATTTACTTCATGTAAAATAGATTTACTGTTGGGGGTTTTCACTGATTCTTACTTGTCTTCTGTAGAGGAAAGCTGATTTTGCAAAACTGATTGTTTTTTTTAAATGCATCCTATCCTACTATTTGTTATTGCTTAGTTGATTAGTCATGTCCAATTCTTTGTAACCCTATTTGAGATTTGCTTGGAAAAGATACTGGAATGGTTGGTTTGCTATTTCTTTTCCAGTTCATTTTTATAGATGAAGAAACTGAGGTAAACTATTAAATTATTTGACCAGGTTCATATAGTTCATGAGTATCAGAGGCTGAATTTGAACTTAGGACCTCCTAAATCCAGGGAGCCAACACTCTATCCCTTGCACTACATAGTTGTGCATCTGTTCTTAGTATACCTGGGCCTAAAAAAGAACTGAGGAAAAAAAATCTGCCTCCTCTCTTTGTATAGATGAGAGACCATGGGTGCAAAATATTGTATATATTTTTAAACATAACTAAAGCTTTTATGAGTTGCTTTTGTAATTAAAAAAAATCTACTGACTATTCAAGGTATAAAGGCAAGTATATTAAAAAATGAAAGTGGGGGCAGCTAGGTGTTGGAGTGGATAGAGGACCAGCCCTGAAGTCAGGAGGACCTGAGTTCAAATGTGGTCTCAGACACTTAACATTCTCTAGCTGTGTGACACTGGGCAAGTCATTTAACCCCAATTGCCTACAAAAAAAAAAAATGAAAGTGCTTTCAATTTACTTCTGAGATAAAACATAATACATTGTGATCATTGTCATATCATTAAG
The DNA here is from genome assembly GCA_023553655.1 of Myrmecobius fasciatus. Taxonomy (NCBI): domain Eukaryota; kingdom Metazoa; phylum Chordata; class Mammalia; order Dasyuromorphia; family Myrmecobiidae; genus Myrmecobius; species Myrmecobius fasciatus. Next base: position 576,210 of record JAJPUD010000209.1, on the reverse strand, counting down.
CATAGTGCTTGGCACATGTTAAAATGCTCATTGATTCGTTTTCATAATACAATGCAATCTTGGGAAGGCCTTTTCTCTCAAATTAGCTTCTTTGTTCTCTTGTAAAGAGCAGTATCCATCATTCCTTATATTTAGAAATATAAGGGTGTCTTACCCACTAATGTAAATACAAAATTAGATCATTTAAGTTTGCAATGATTGACTAAAATTCAAAATAATTTACTCCTTAATGGAGAAAAAAAGAATATCAGGGTCCTAAGAGTACTTACTAAAAAATCTTGTGTCTCAGAAACATCTGAGAAATTAGCAAAGAGGGAAGCAAAAGCCAAAGTGGTGGTTGACATTGACTTTGGTAAAGAAAGAAGGAAAGCCATTTTGCCTTAGGATATTGTGAGAACACAGAGAAAAACTTGTGCTGATTATGCCATGCTTTCATAATTCAGATCTAAATTCCCTCCCAATATTGCTGTGACACCTCCTCCCCTCCACCTTGAGAGGTTAGTTTGAAAAATGCTATAGCAGCAATGCTGTACCCATGGAGAAGAAATATGACAGAATAGATGCCTTCTGATAGCACAGGAATAAAAGCAGAGATAAATAAAACTCTCCCTCTCCTTCCTTCTTTCTCTCCCCTCCTTTCTCTGTCTCGCTTTCTCTTGCTCTCTCTTGGTCTTTCTCAGTCTCTGCCTCTGCCTTTGTCTCTCTGTCTCTGTCTCTGTTTCTCTGCCTGTCTGTCTCTGTCTATCTTTCCATTTATCCATTTCTCTGTCTCTGTCTCTGTGTCTGTCTGTCTCTCTGTCTCTGTCTCTCTATATATCTATCTCCATTATCTTTCTCCATCTCTCTCTTGACTGTCTCTCTCTCTCTCTTTTCTGTCCCTTTCCATTCTTGCCTATGTCTTTCTCTCTGTCTGTCTTTAACTCTGTATTTTGGTCTCTGCTCCTTCTTTCCTTCCCCCCCCCCTCTCTTTCTCTCTCTGTTTCTCTCTCTGTTTCTCTGTCTCTCTCTCTGTGTCTCTCTCTCTCATGTCTATGTATATATATTTATATATAAAATTAAATTGCTTTGTGTGAGATATTTTACTTCTTTGGGCCTTAATTTCCTTATCTGTAAAATAAGGAGCTGGGCTATCTGATGTGTAAGTCTTTTCTGGCTCTTCAGTGTTACTGGTTACTGCAGAGAGTAATTCTCTGCCAGCACAAGTGTGTGCTCCACCTAAAAGTAGAAAATCATTTGGAAAAGGACTCAATGATTCCTTTGGTCCTGTTTTTTTTTTTTTTCATCTATTCTTGGAAGGTCTGGGATTTTTTTGTATTATCATTACTTTTGCCTCCATTTCTGTTTTCCCTTTTCAAATTATGGTCTTGCATCAAAATCTCACATTAATTGACCTCCCTGGACCAAGAGCTAAATTGCACACACTCAAATTCTGACTTTATGGGATCATAAAGTTAGAGATGAGAAAGGCCTATTAGGTCATGTTCTCCTCTCTTTGCTAACACCAAATTGTTCCCTGATGTTAGCTTTCCTCTTAGCTAGTATTAAATGTCCTTAGTGATGCTGTGATTCAACCACAAAAATAATAATAACAATATTCCTAACAACATTGCATTGTAATAACAAGTACCTTTATTTCAGGAAGTTCACATTACACATCAGATGTTCTACCAGATCTTACAATTGAGTCAATTATTCAATTAAAGTAAAGTAGATCCTTTGGGATGTATATTTCTAGTAGGACAGGTAATTCTTAGTAAATGGTACTCTGGCAAGCCCTCAGAAGTGGGAAACACAAAATGGTAGGGATTCAGGTATCTTTTAGGAAGTTAATTCATTTCCCCAAAGTGGGTACCTCCCAAACATGGAATATTCAACTCCTAAGTGAAAACTCACCCAGATTTGGAACATGATTCTGAAGGTTTGTATAGCTCATTTGACTTTTATAACTACATTTCTACAAACTCCAATATATAAATTAGCAAATATTCAACTAGAATCTATAGGATATATTGTCATTTAAGAAGCATCACAAATTTTTATCCAGAGCTACAAGCCTGCCAATTTTATCCAAAATGAAAAAGAGCCAACCCTGAATTCATAAGAATGTTTTCTAAGTGGAAAGGCCTAATTATAATTTTTCTGTTTAACTGACTGTTAGTTTCCTAAACTATATAATTTTTGTTTTAATCCTTCTTATTGAAAATACATCTAACAAGGATTAGCCCACTTTCTTACCTTATAAAGTACACCAATGGAAAGAATTTAATCCTTGATTGAAGTTACTGCATCTCCCAGGGTCATTCTTGTTAATATCCATTTTCATTATATAGTATATAGAAAGTGAAGACTGTCAAAATACATCAATCTAAGACTGTCATAGATGGTATAGAAGCTTGGCCTGAGATCCAATTTTGTGAGGATTATAAATAATCAATAGTTATAGCTATTAACATAATTTCAACTCACATCAGTTTCCTTCTTATTACTGTTTTTGTTTCTTTTTCCATTGAACCCTTCAGGCTTTTTGTTGCTGTTTTGTCAATATTTCCATATCGTTTCCCCCTAACCTTTCTCTGAATATTAATTTATTCTACAATTTTCCCCTTCCCTTTCCATTTACCTTGTCTTCTATATTTCCAGGCCTGATTTTTCTCCTAAGCTCTGGACTGGTATATCCAACAGTCTGGTCAATAACTCATTGAGCTGTCCAGTGATCATCTTAAGGTTAAAATGTCCAAAATCATTCTCCCTCTTTCTGGCTAACTCATTTCTGCCAATGTCATCATCATTTACCGCCCCCTCCCATCACTTATACTCCAAATTTCAGTGAGATTGTCTTCTCCCTCTCACTTCTCAATTAGTTGATTTACCCTCTTATTTCTATTCCTTAAGTATTTATCCTATTCTTATCTTCATTCCCATTCCCACTCCTGCCACCTGAGCACAATTCCTTATCACCACTCGCCTAAATTGTTAGCATAGCCTCCTGATTGTTATTCCTGCTTTCTGTTCATTCAGTATATTATTTTTTGATGAATCTTTATAAAATGTTGTAACATACAACAGGGTCATGATGATCAATTTGCAGAATATCAGATATTAAATTTACCCTAACAATCATCTATTACAAAAGTAATATGTTCTCTATATCTCATCAAGCCTCCACTTGACAACTTTCAAAAAAGGAAATTTACAATACACTAAAAGTTGCAATGCCACTTTTGAAAAGATTTAATTGCTAAGAAGTTTTTCTTTCATATTAACTTCTAATCCTGTCCTCCAAGGATAAACAGAACAAATACTTGAAGGCAGTTTATCATGTCATTCCGAGCCTTCTTTTCTCCATGTTCTCTAAAGCAAAGTAAGGTATTAATACATTATATCTGCCTAAAAGATTATAAGATGACTTGTAAGTTACAAATATGTATTATCTCTGAAAAGGTATATTAAATACTTTGTAAGTTCTAAAGTGCTATATAAATATCAGTTGTTATTTGATGACATGAAAGTGATGATGGTAGTAGTGATGGTGATGATAGTAGGACTTTTTTTTTCTCCATCAGCACAGGATAAAACATTCTCCACAAGTAAATGCTTAATAAATGTTAGATGAATTGAAATGAATTGGTTTCACCAATCAGTTTTATTCCAGCACTAATAAGACTAGGCTTTTATAGCTCCTTGGTTCACTTACCAATGATAACATCCTTTCTCAGTCCTGATTGCATAGTTGCAGTCATGATGGAATGATAACGTGGGAAAGGTTAACAAACTGATTTATGTTAAAATCATGTGAAACCCATGCTCTGCATGTTATTTCCCATATTACTAAGCATTGGAGGAAGAGATTTGTGATAGCAGTAGAATAAAGGCAGAAATACACAATAACAATCACACAATCACAAACCCAAATAACCTTAACCCAGTCTAACCTCTTCCTTTAAAAAAAAAAAAAAAGCAAACAAACAAACAAAAAAATTCAAACTGCTTAACCCTGATTTTCTCCCCTCAGAAGATTTATACCTTTCTTGTTCCTTATTGTCTTTTTTTTATTTTATCATCCTTTATCCTATATCCACAAACTTTTTAAGAATTATAGCTCTCAAGGATCTAGGTGGAACCTTAAGAGGATGAAGATAATAAGTACTTCTTAGTTTCTTCATTACCTACTCTAATTCTCTTTATCTCTTTTTCTTCTCTTATTGCCAAAGCTAACATTTCTAATACAATATTAAATAGTAATGGTGACAGTAGGCAGCCTTGTTTCACTCCTGATCTTACTGGGAATGGTTCTAGTTTGTCTCCATCACATATGATGCTTGCTGATGGTTTTAAGTAGATGCTACTAATCATTTTAAGGAAAAGCCCATTTATTCCTATAATCTCTAGTGTTTTTTAATAGGAATGGGTGTTGGATTTTATCGAATGCTTTTTCTGCATCTATTGAGATAATCATATGGTTTTTGTTAGTTTAGCTATTAATATAATTGATTATGCTGATAGTTTTCCTAATATTGAACCAGCCCTGAGTTCCTGGTATAAATCCTACTTGGTCAGAGTGTACTATCCTGGGGATGACTTTCTGTGATCTCATTGCTAATATCTTATTTAAAATTTTTGCATCAATATTCATTAGGGAAATTGGTCTATAGTTTTCTTCCTCTGTTTTCACCCTAGCTGGTTTAGGTATCAGCACCATATCGGTATCATAGAAGGAATTTGGTAGTATACCTTCTGTACCTAATTTTTCAAATAGTTTGTATAGTATTGGAATTAATTCTTCTTTGAATGTTTGGTAGAATTCACATGTAAATCCATCTGGCCCTGGAGATTTTTTCTTAGGGAGTTGGTTAATAGCTTGTTCTATTTCTTTTTCTAATATGGGGCTATTTAAATAATTTATTTCCTCTTCTGTTAACCTGGGCAATCTATATTTTTGGTAGATATTCCTCCATTTCATTTAGATTATCAAACTTACTGCCATAAAGTTGGGCAAAGTAACTCCTAATTATTACTCTAATTTCCTCTTCATTGGAGGAAAGTTCTCCCTTATCATTTTTGAGACTAACAATTTGATTTTCCTCTTTCCTTTTTCTTATCAAATTAACTATTTTGTTGGTTTTTTCATAAAGCCAACTCTTAGTTTTATTTATTAATTCAATAGTTTTCTTATTTTCAATTTTATTAATTTCCCCTTTTATTTTTAGAATTTCCAATTTGGTATTGAATTGAGGGTTTTTAATTTGTTCTTTTTCTAGTTTTTTTTTTTAATAATAAGCCCAGTTTGTTGATCTTTTCTTTATTTATTTTATACAAATAAGCATCTAGAGATATAAAATTGCCCTTTATAACTGCTTCAGCCGTATCCCACAAATTTTGGTATGTTGTTTCATTATTGTCATTCTCCTATATTTAGAGAACCCTAGAGACTCAACTAAAAAACTTCTAGAAACAATTCACAACTTTAGCAAAGTGGCAGGATTCAAAATAAATCCACATAAATCATCAGCATTTTTATATATTACCCACAAAGGTCAGCAGCAAGAGATACAAAAAGAAATTCCATTCAAAATAACGGATGATAGTATAAAATATTTGGGAATCTATCTGCCAAGGAAAAGTCAGAAACTATAGGAACTAAACTACAAAACACTTTCCATACAAATAAAATCAGACCTAGTCAACTGGAAAAACATTAAGTGTTCATGGATAGGCCGAGTGAATATAATTAAAAATGACAATACTACCCAAACTAATCTATTTATTTAGTGCCATACCAATCAAACTCCCAAGAAATTATTTTACAGATCTAGAAAAAATAGTGGCAAAGTTCATTTGGAAGAACAAAAGGTCAACAATTCAAGGGAATCAATGGAAAAAAAAAAGGCAGATGAAGGTGGCCTTGCTGTACCAGATCTAAAACTATATTATAAAGCAGCGGTCATCAAAACCATTTGGTACTGGCTGAGAAATAGAGCAGTTGATCAGTGGCATAGGATAGGATATCAGGACAATCTAGGCAATAACTTTAGCAATTTAGTGTTTGATAAACCCAAAGACCTCAGCTTTTGGAATAAGTACTCACTATTCGGCAAAAACTGCTGGGAAAATTGGAAACTAGTGTGGAAGAAATTAGGGCTTGACCCACACCTAACACCACATACCAAGATAAGATCTACATGGGTTCATGATCTAGATATAAAGAGTGATATTATAAGCAAATTAGAGGAACGTAGTATAGTTTACCTCTCAGACCTGTGGAGATGGAATAAATTTATGTCCAAAGAAGATCTGGAACTCTTAATTGAACACCAGATAGATAATTTTGATTATATATATTAAATTAAAAAGTTTCTATATAAACAAAACTAATGAAGACAAGATTAGGAGGGAAGCTTCAAACTGGGAAATCATCTTTACATTTAAGGGTTCTGATAAAGGCCTCATTTCTGAAATATATAGAGAATTGTCTCATATTTATAAGAATTCAAACCACTCTTCAGTAGATAAATGGTCAAGGGATATGAACAGACAATTTTCAGATGATGAAATTAAAACCATTTCTAGTCATATGAAAAGTTGCTCCAAATCACTATTGATCAGAGAAATGCAAATTAAGACAACTCTGCAGTACCACTACACACCTGTCAGATTGGCTAAAATGACAGGAAAAGATAATGATGAATACTGGAGAGGATGTGGGAAAGCTGGGACACTAATACATTGTTGGTGGAACTGTGAATGGATCCAACCATTATGGAGAGCAATTTGGAACTATACTCAAAAAGTTATCAAACTGTGCATACCCTTTGACCCAGCAGTGTTTCTATTGGGCTTATATCCCAAAGAGATCTTAGAGAAGGGAAAGGGCACCACATGTGCAAGAATGTTTGTGGCAGCCCTTTTTGTAGTGGCTAGAAACTGGAAACTGAATGGATGCCCATCAATTGGAGAGTGGCTGAATAAGTTATGGTATATGAATGTTATGGAATATTATTACTCTGTAAGAAACGACCAGCAGGACAATTTTAGAGAGGCCTGGAGAGACTTGCATGAACTGATGCTGAGTGAAACGAGCAGAACCAGGAGATCCTTATACACAGCAACAACAATACTATATGATGATCAATTCTGATGGACATGGCTCTCTGCAACAATGAAATGTCTCAAAACAATTCCAATTGTTCAGTAAAGAAGGCCATATACATCCAGAGAGAGGGACATGAAATGTGGACCACAACATATCATTTCCATGATCTCTATTGATGTTTGCTTGCATTGGGTTTCCTTTCTCAGATATTTTTTGTTCATGTAGATACGATTGTTCTTGCACAGCAAGATAAGTATGGAAATATGTATACATATATTTGACTTGTCAAGTATTTTAATATAATTAACATGTAGTGGATTTCCTGCCATCTAGGGGAGGGTAGGGGACTGGGCGGGAAATTTGTAATGGAAAGCTTTGTAAAGATCAATGTTGAGGAACTACACATACATATGTTATGCAAATAAAAAGCTTTAATTAAAAAAAAAGTACTTCTTAATCTACTATCTGTTAGGAATTATAGTAGTGTTTTACAACTATTATTCCCCCCCCAACAATCCTGGAAGGTAGATGTCATTATCCCAATTTCATAATTGAGGAAAATTAGACAATCAGGGTTAAGTGACTTGCCCAGGATCACATAGGTAGTGAACTCTAAAGATGGGTTTGAACTTGGGTCTTCCTGACTATAGGTCCATCATTTGGTAGAGTATGACACCTAACTAGCTGGCTTGGAACCATATAGTAATTCTTTCATTTGATAGATACAAATACTGAGAGTAAAAAATTTTAATAATAGCTTTTTATTTTCAAAATACATGCAAAGATAGTTGTCAACATTCACCCTTGCAAAACTTTGTGTTCCAAATTTTTCTCTCTCCCTTTTCTATCCCCTCCCCTAGACAGCAAACAATCCAATATATGTTAAACATGTTCAATTCTTTTATACATATTTCTACATTTATCATGCTGCACAAGAAAAATCAGATCAAAAAGGAAAAAAAACATGAGAAAAAGATTAAGCAAACAAAAATGATGAAAATACTATATTGTGATTCACATTCAGTTCACATAATCTTCTTTCTGGATGCAGATGGCTCTCTCCATTACCAATCTACTGGACCTGGCCTGAATCACTTCATTGTTGAACAGAGACATGTCTTCCTAGCTGTGTGACTCTGGGCAAGTCACTTAAACCCATTTGCCTCAGGAAAAGAGAGGGGGGGAGAGATGTCCATCAGAGTTGATCATCATATAATCTTGTTGCCATGTATAATGTTCTCTTGGTTCTACTCACTTCACTTAGGATCAGTTCATACAAGTAGGCCTTTCTGAAATCATCCTGCTAATTTTTTTCTTATAGGACAATAATATCCCATTGCATTCATATACCACAACTTATTCAGTTATTCCCCAACTAATAGGCATCCACTCAGTGGGAATGAAAATCTAAGGGATTTCCTCAGGGTCACAAAAGTAGTGAAAAAAGCTGAAATTCAAACTGTATTCCTCTTTATTTTAAAGCAAATATTCCTTCCCCTGCATCATGATGTCTTAAGGATGCTTAAGTAAACCATCGAAGACTTACTCCATTCCTAACAACCACTTTCCCTTAGTACAGCTAATAAAACTACCATGCATTCATCATGATATACATCTTGTTGAGCTAAATTCTTATGTTGATCTTTAAATTATCATCAACATAATTATACATTTCCTGTTTATACAATGCCTCTTACTCTATTGTTTGGGTCTTCCCCTTCCCCCAGTTATGCAATACTTAGCCTGCATGTTGCAAATTGCACAAAAATGAGATTTTTTGTTCTTTTTAAGATAAGATGAGCTCAAGTACATTTCTTTCTTATTTTTCATGAGAACATGAATTGGTTAAATGATTCAGCTGCCTCTGACTGTGGAATAGAGTTGAGTTCTGGAGGAAAAAAATTGATTGCCATAACAAGGTCTATTGCTAAACTGAACATATGTTGCTCATAATGTCACTTTCTAAATCAATGAAATTATCATTATAGAACATGTCGACAAATTAGACATGTAAAGTGCCGGCTGTATGTGGGAGAGATGTAATTTGGCTCCATAAAAAGAAATTAAACAATAAAATATCAATGACAGATGTAGTTAGCTAAAGGTTTTGAGGTTTAAATACCAATTTGTTGGGGGGAGGGGTAAGAGAAATTATGCAGTTCCAGATAAAAATACAAGGTTTGATGGTAAAAGAAGATTAGCCTTTGGACATGATATTTGAAGACCTTAGATGTGCCCTTTATTTAAGCATACCAATAAGATATTAAATTTGCCAGATCTAAGAAGTAGAGGGAGGTTTACTAGATAAATAATAAAAGTAATTGGATATTTAATTCATTCCTGTGATCTCAAATTGTGTACTAGAGGATTGGTGAAATCATATTCCTTCTCATCAGAGTTAGTTTCATGAGTTTTTCTTCTGTTTCATTTTTCCAGAATGGCCAGTTAGGAAAGGCATTAGTTCTGATCTTGCCAACTAAGGTTAATCATTCCTAATTATACTATATAATTTTGTAATAGTCTCCTACATAAGTTTGAAAACATATTAGCCCATAATTATTATTGTCAAATTCATCGCTCTTCCATTCAATGAAATCTTTACTATATGGACCATAAAATTAATTTTAAAAATCTCTTTTATGCTGGTTTCCCACCAATTTATGAAGACTGAACTTAGGACTCCTGTCGATTATTATTTCTGACCAATCAAGAAACTTTGAAAAGATTGATAGATTTTTGTCAACTGGAAGAGGGGTAGAGAAGGAAAGGTGGAAAAAGAGTGGCCTTGAAAGAATATTGACACAATCTTCAGACTAGGTTAAGGAATACCATTCTAGACTATACAGAGATGAAAGTCAATTCAATAGTTACCAAACATTTATCATGTGCAAGGTTTTTCTGCTCATGTCCAAAGCCTTATATCTTTAGAATAGTTCTCCAATGATAGATTTTGCTTGGAAATTTCTGTTTCCCACTAAACCCCCTCCATGTCCCTGTCCCTCTACTTGTTCTCTCCCTGTTCCTGTTCTTCTTCCTCTACCTGTCCATTTCCCTCTCCTTCTCCCTCTTCCTTTCCTTGTCTCTCTCCCTCTTCTTCTTCTTCTCCCTCTCCCTCTCTGTCTTTCCTTCTCCCTCCTACTGTCTATCTTCTCTCTCTCTCTCTCTCTCTCTCTCTCTCTCTCTCTCTCTCTCTCTCT
>JAJPUD010000209.1:520527-565913 GCA_023553655.1 Myrmecobius fasciatus | reverse complement strand
TCTCTCTCTCTCTCTCTCTCTCTCTCTCTCTCTCTCTCTCTCTCTCTTTCTCTTTCTCTTCCTCTCCCTCTCCTTCTTTCTCCCTCTCTCTTCCCCTCATCTGTCTCTTTCACACACACACACACACACATACACACACACACACACACACAAGCACACACATTACCTAATATATGGTAAATACTTATTGACTTGATTCATGTATCTGAAGATTTGTGTAGATAAAATGCTGAAAGGAAAAAGTTGTTCTCCCCATTCCCATCTACCATACTTACTCAGAAGTATACATTTTTGTGAGACATTTAAGTTTTGAGAAATTTTACAACTGCAGCTTATTCTCTGGGTGCAAATTCTAATCTATGGTATACAAATTACTGTTCATTGAAAGAAAAAATGTCCCTTTACATTTCCTTATTTCTATGTTGAAGCTTCTAAAAATTCAGATTTTCCTCCAGTGGCTGCATAGATACTTAGATCAACAAGAACATACAGTAGATCTACAGTATTGGTTTCTTGTCTAAAGTCATTGAATTGATAATTCCAACACATTGCACATAGTGATGAATCATGAAAAATGACAAAATCATCTGGGGTGAGAAAAAGTGGGAGGTCTAAAATAACTGATATTCCCTGTTGAAAAAGTGTGAATAGATTATATCTTTGACATCTGTTAGGGAAATATGCAATCTGATATTTTTTAAAGCAGTGCAAAATGAAAAATAAAGAATATAATGTGCTTAAGTTCACATTAAGGGATCTTCATCTGTCAAAATAAACACTACAAAGAACAAAGCCTTTTAAAGGGGTTACCCTTCAGTATATTGCAACCACATATACAACATTCAGTTTGTGTCCCATTAAGTTTACACTTCATAGAATTCTGTGATAGTATAACTTACCACCATACTGTGAACTTAACCAACAGAAACAGAGAGTAAAGAGTGCTAGCTATGGAGCAGGATGGAACCCCTGGAGAGCTGGATGGAGGGAGCCATATTCCAGTACCCAGAATATGTCCAGGACAGCAACAGAGTCAATGGGAAAAAATGAAGTGTCTCTACTTATATGCAAGCAGAGACAAAATAAATAAGTCTCTGAGGAAGAGCTCTACCTTTCCTAGTGAGTTTTATTAAAAATGGGGTCAAACTTTCCCATCCTGGCCCCTATCCCCAGTTTCTTAACAGAGGTAGGAAACTATGGATATGAAACACAGCATTAAATATCAGACTTTGAATATATTGTTTAATTTTGCTGAACTGATTTTCTCCCTCTCTTTTATCCTTTATTATAATAATTCTTCTGTGGGAGAAGGAAAAGAAGAGGAATACACCTGGAAATACAGGTGATGTCAAATCAATAGATATCAATTTAAAAAAAGAAAGTAAAGCTTGAATTTGAATGGGGGAAGGGATTTTTTTTAAATGAGTTCAAAATGTAATCAAATCTACCAATGAGACTAAGGAAGTCATACTCCTTCCAAAAGGAGGAAAAAAAGGAGATATAATTTTTAAATGAATGCAATAGATTGTTTAAAAAACAAAATATGCTTTGGTTATAGATCATACCCTAAAAAAAGTTTCCAGATGAATTAGAGAAAAAATACAGTGAAAAGACAATTAAGATAATAATCCCAATTAGTGAGTTAAATATGGCATTCTTTAGTTTCTGTATATCTTAGTTTCCTCATTTATAAAATGGGCACAATGATAACAGTTGTAATACCTTAAGGTTGATATGAAGGATTTTTTTATCTTTATAATATCAAATGTATTTCATTGTTGGTGGAACTGTGAATGGATTCAACCATTCTGGAGAGGAATCTGGAACTATGCTCAACCAGTCATCAAACTGTGCATATCCTTTGACCTAGCAGTGTTTCTACTGGGCCTATATCTCAAAGAGATCTTAAAGGAGAGAAAGGGACTCACATGTGCAAAAATGTTTGTGGCAGTCCTTTTTTGTATGGGCAAGAAACTGGAAACTGAGTTTCCCATCAATTGGATAATGGCTGAATAAATTATGATATATGAATGTTATGGAATATTAGACCAACAAGGTGATTTCAGAGAGGCCTGGAGAGACCTACATGAACTGATGCTAAATGAAATGAGCAGAACCAGGAGATCATTATACACAGCAACAAGACTATATGATGATCAATTCTGATGGACATGGTTTTCTTCAACAATGAGGTGATTCAAACAGCATTTTAATGCTTTCTGTGAATATTTGCTTGCATTTTGTTTTCCTTCTTAGTTTGTTTTTTTTTTCTCTTTCTAGATCTGATTTTTCTTGTGCAGTAAGATAACTGTATAGATATGTATACACATATTGGATTTGTCATATATTTTAACATATTTAACATGTATTAGACTACCTGTCATCTAGGGGTTAGGGTGGGGGGAAGCAGGGGAAAAATTTGGAACAAAAAAAAATTTTTGCAAAGGTCAATGTAGAAAAATCAGTCACATGTTCTGTAAATAAAAAAGCTTTAATTAATTTAAAAAAATATTACATGTATTTGAGTTATCCTAATAATAATTTTTTTAGTTTGTTTATGTGAACTAAGTGGTAAATTATTTGGCAGAATGATCTTAGGGTCAGGATTATAGATTTCAAGGTGGTCTTCCACCTATGAGGTGCTAAAGCCTAACCTTCCAATTTTATAAATACAGAAACTTAGGTGTAGAGAGGTAAAATGACTTGGCCAAAGTCACAAACCTAAGAAGGGTCAGAAATAGTGTTTGAACTCAGCTGGTCCTGATTCCAAGCCTAGTACTCTACTACGTATGGCTCCCACATACAGGTAAAACTCATCTTTATGGGTAGTGACTAAAACAAAGAAAGAGATACTGGGAAACAGAAAAAGATAGAAGGAGGAACAAAGAGGGATAGTGACTGAGACACAGAGACAGAAACAGATTTTCAATACAAGCTTGCAATTAATATCAGGACAATTGATCCATGAATTCCAATTTTTTTCCTTCCTCACTGTATGGCCTACATAATAGAAATATTAATCAGCTTATTTTTTTTATCTAAAACAAAATCCATCATAAAAATATAATAAAGTTTAAAGGAAGAAAGAAATTCTCAAGGATAAATGATGTCATTTATTCAGAAAATGAGGAGACAGGAAAAGAGATAGTAGAGAAGGGATAAATTCAATAAGTTCCATTAGCACTGACATTAAGAGAAACTATAGAATTCTGTTTAGGTGGATCATGCATTAAATGTGTCAGTGAACTATGATCATATTTAATTCATGGTAGCAGCATCCCTCAATTGTAACCAATTGGCTACTGGCACCCCAACCTCCTCTTCTCTTAGAAAGTCTCAAAAGTTCTCAGGCTTCCACCTCCTGTGTTCTTTCAGTTTTTCCTCCCACCTGAGAAAAAGAGATATAATTCAGTGTCTTTGTCAGTATGTCTTTTTAAAATATTATTTCCCCACAAGGACTAACACAGTGCTTTTTCCCCTAGTAGGCTCTGTTGATTTGGTTTTATTTTTATATGAATCTATGAAAAGTAGATTCTAGACATATATGTAACACATTAAATATTTGCCACATTAACATAAATTAATAGCATAACCATATATAAGTTCACAAATGTAGAAGGGACCTTAGAGTCCATCTAGGTCAGCCCCCTACATTTTGTAAATGAGAAAACTGAAATCTAGGAGATTAAGAGCTTTTTAAGGTTATACAAGTAGTAATTGACATAGTTGGAATTCATAACCAAGTCCTTCAATTTCAAATCCAGCACACTTTCTACTAAATCCCTCTCTCTGCTCTAAAGGAATGAAATTTTTTTCAACTACATGAATGAGTAGAATATATATCAAACTTGGTACCTACATGTTTTACAAGAAAATGTTTCCAAATATATAGTGTAAGTTAAGGGGAAAAAAAATAAATTCAAGTCAACTTTTTCAGAAGTTCACTGCTTCCAACATGAGTCAATGGAAAGACCAATGGTTTTATACTCTGAGGACCAAGGTTCAAATATTTTCTCTTCTTAATAAGTTGTAATTTCAGGAAAGTCCCTTAATAGCTAGAGGCTCAATTTGCCCATATGTAAAAGAAGGAAAGTAGATTTGGTGAGCTCTAAGATTCAATCTAGCTCTTAATCTATAATGCTCTGATTCATAATAGCAGAAGACAGCCAGTAGGTAATAATATGCTATGGAATACCTTATCATCCTTGATAGATAAGGGACAAAGTAACAAATTAGAATTTTATCAAAGTTAAACATCTGAGTACTTTAGGACTAGAGATGTAAGTATACTAGGGTCATCTCCTACTGGTTTGAGAAAGTTTATTGCATTTTCAGTGTAAGTCATTTACCTTAGAAATCAGCAGGCACTATAAATAAGGGCTTGGTTTATGAAGTTGATTTATTTTATTTTTAATTTGTGTACTAAAACAAGCATTTCCATAATGTAATATAATAAAAAGATGACTTTAGGATTTTTTAAGACTTTAGAAACTGATGGAAACAATATTAGTAATACAGATTAAACATAAAAATATGCTGTGATTTTTTCAGTCAGCTGTTGAACATTTACCATCACAATCCTGACTAAAGATTAGCATTTTATTAAAACCCTTAAAATTCCATATCTAGAAGTAGATGGCTGAGAGTCAGAACCAATGATATGAATGAGACCACACACAGTGGCATCTTTGGTTTTCAGACCTAAACCGTGGAGAAACAATATATATTGTCTTAGTTTTTAATAAGTCCAGGGATAGAAATTGAACAAATTATTTAATAGTCCCAATGTAAGAAACCATGTTGACAGAGTATGCCAACATTTAAACTATTCTTCCTTATGTTTAAACAAATTTTTTTATTCTACATTTTAAGGCAACTTCCTGTTGTTTGTGTTTCTCTAAATATGATAAATATTTGGAAAATACACTCCTCGTAACAATAATTCATGTACTTAAGAATTATTAGTGCCCCTTAACTTTTTCCCTGGACTAAACAATTCCAAATCCTTTAAGCTTATATTTGTAAATCTGCTTCATAGCTTTTTATTCATTCATTGCCCTCTTCTGGGGGTTCTTCAGTTTTTCCATATCCTTTTACATGTAAAGTGAGCAAAGCTAGATAAAGGATACATAAATAGAGAGGCGATCACTGAGGAATATAGAAAACTTCCCCCTATGTCTTTTTAAAATATTATTTCCCCACAAGGACTAACACAGTACTTTTCTCCTAGTAAGCTCTGTTGATTTGGTTTTATTTTTATATGAATCTATGAAAAGTAGATTCTAGACATATATGTAACACTTATTAAATATTTGCCACATTAACATAAATTAATAGCATAACCATATATATTATAATTCAATGCAATTCTAGAAAATACATACCATATGGAAAGTATGTGCCAAATGTTAATGGGAAAATATGAAATCCAAGGATAATGTGGTCACTGCCCCCATGAAAATTATAATCTAGTTTATCTACACAACACTTTTGCTACTATATCTTAGATATTTAAAAAAAATAATAATTTCTCTGTATTTTGGCCCAACTGTGAAACTCAGACTATTTTTCTGCTCTACTCATATCTAAGACTTCTTTTCCCATCTTCTATGCTATTCTTTTGTCTATTTTACTTGGACTGTTCCATAGAAAAATAAAATCAGATATAAGTAATGTGTTTAATGTACACAAATTACATGTATCAATTAATTTTATATATAAGTATGTATACCTGCAGAAAACTAGCTAATACAGTGTGAAGAGCACTGAACCTGAAGATGGGTACAAGTTCAAATTTGGCCTCAGACACTTAATAGCTATGTGACTCTGAGGAAGTCATTTTAACCTGATTGCTTAATGCCTTCTTCTGTAAAATGGGCTTCAGAAAGAAATGGTAAACCACTCCAGTATCTTTGTAAGAAAACCCCAAATGGGGTCACAAAGAGACAGATACAACTGAAATGCCTGAACAACACATGTATGAATGTCTGGAGATATGTTATTTCATCCCATGTGAGCTGGATACTCTAAAGAAGAAAGTTGTGCTATTTAGAAGTAATATGAACTCTTCTAATCCAATAGGATCCTATGAATGATGGCATCAAAATCAATAATTACCTATCTTAGGCTACATTCACATGTATTCACTGAACTGACATATTTGGATGCTTTTGTTGTTGTTTTTCTTCTCAGTAACTGAATCCAGTATTACTAACTGGATTGATTATATAGTCAACTTGATTCAATAGTTAGGAGTATTGAAAATACTGGATCACATGTTCTTTCATATCTGTCTCTTATCTGTCTGTGTCTCTCTCTGTCTCTCTTCCCATATTTCTCATACACACACATACACACACATATGAAATATATATATGTACATATATATATATACATACATGTACACAAAAGACAAATTGACATACTTTTTAACACTTCCCAATTACCAAATCAAATTGTCTATGCTACTTGGTCTCAATTAGTAAGAATAATGAATCCCTAAAGTAGCCACATGTATTGAATTCACACTATACATAGTTAAAATTATTTAAAAGATTATTTAAGTTATAATTATTTAAAAGATAGTAATTACTTCCAGGTAAATGGAAATGCACAGCATGAATTTATATAATGCATTCGCTTCAAAGGATTTATTATATGCACTAATTGGAACCTAGCTATATAAACAATTCAGTTAGCTATATATAACTCAGTTACTGAAACCAACAAAAAAAAAAAAAAACTAAAACAAATCAGTAATTAAAAGGGGGCATAACCCATAATGCACTGATATTTGCTGAATGATTTCAAAGTGATGACTTTATTTCGTTTCCTCTCCAATCTATCTTCCTTAAATTACCAAACATATTCCTAAAGTTGAAGTTTGACCATGTCCTTCTCTTGCTCATGATGCTAGGATGAATTCTTCTTATCTTCAGGATAAAATACAAATTCATTTGGTTTTGAAAAAGCCTTCCCAAGATGGCTCATACCTATGTTTCTTTCTTTTTTTTTTTTAATTGATTGAATGAATGAATGATTTATTTTTAAAAATAACTGGCTTATTTTTTTTCTTTTAATAAAGCTTTTTATTTACAAAACATATGAGTGATTTTTCTACATTGACCTTTGCAAAAACTTTTTTTTCCCAAGCTTTTCCCTTCCTTCCCCCCACCCCTCACCCCTAGATGACAGGTATTCTAATACATGCTAAATAGGATAAATTATATGACAAATACAATAGTTGTATACATATCTATACAGTTATCTTACTGCACAAGAAACATCAGATCTAGAAAGAGAAGAAGAAAAAAACAACCTAAGAAGGAAAACAAAATGCATGGAAATATTCATAGAAAGCGTTAAAATGCTGTGTTGTGGTTCACACTCAGTTCCCACAGGCCTCTCTCTGCATGTATATGACTATCTTCATCACTGAACAATAGGAACTGGTTTGAATCACATCATTGTTGAAGAGAACCATGTCCATCAAAATTGATCATCGTATAGTCTTGTTGCTGTGTATAATGTTCTCCTGGTTCTGCTGATTTCACTCAGCATCAATTCATGCAAGTCCCTCCAGGCCTCTCTGAAATCCTCCTGTTGGTCATTTCTTACAGAAAAATAATATTCCATAACATTCATATACCATAACTTATTCAGCCACTCTCCAATTCATGGGCATCCTTTCAGTTTCCAGTTTCTTGCCACTACATAAAGGGCTGCCACAAACATTCTTGCACATGTGGGTCCCTTTCCCTCCATTAAAATCTCTTTAGGATATAGGCCCAGTAGAAACACTGCTGGGTCAAAGGGTATGCACAGCTTGATAACTTTTTGAGCATAGTTCCAAATTGCTCTCCAGAATGGTTGGATTCGTTCACAGTTCCACCAACAATGTATCAGTGTCCCAGTTTTCCCACATCCCCTCCAACAGTTATCATTATCATTTTCTGTCATTTTAGCCAATCTGACAACACCTATGTTTCTTTACTCTCCTCTGTCTCATCTTCATTCTAAGCCAATCTGGTCTACTTGCTGTTCCCCTAATAGAAATATTTCATGCCCTTCTCTGTGATTTTGAATAGGCTGTCAACATAGTTGAAAGACCATCCTTCCTCACTCCACAACTTAGAATTTCTAGCCTCCTTCAAAGATCAGTTCCTATACTCAACCTCTCCTTATTCCCTCATCTAAGATGCCATTGTCCACATCTCCTTGCAAACATTTTATATCTCTTTTGTAATTACCTATTAATTATCTATTTATATATATTATATATGTGCTCCCTCCACCCCGATAGAATGAAATTCTTTGGGTATCTAGCTCATCACCTGGTTCATTGGAGGAATATACATATTTGTGATTGATTAAGACTGATTCATTCATTAGTATCCTAGTGGACTGGAAAAATTAACACACCTTCTAAAACAATACAATTTAATGTTGAACAGTAACTGACTCATATAGCTCGGTCTAGTCTTATAATTTAATTATAAACAGCTAACTAGCAATAGCAAATCTCAGTAGGCCCTATCACAAACAAGCCATATGGTTATTCCCGAGATGTTTATCAAACCTTGGCACTGATTTTTCACAATAAATGGCAAAACTTTTTACAGAAAAATAAGTATTTTAGAATAGTAAAATATTAGAGCTGGAAGGGAATTTAGAGGTCATTTACTTCTAGTGCATCAATTTTTTAAAGTTTTTTACCCCATCCTGTTACTTCTTAAATGTTTAAAGGTGGCAAAAATAAGTATCCTTATGGGGTCTGTTTAATGGATTGTGCATTTTGTACCTATAATTCTTTATAATCCTCTGGTTTAAAAAGCTATGAAGATTTAGGAGGTTCTTATACATTATAGTATATCAGCCTTCTGTCATCCCAAGTGTGATAAACATCTTTGCATGAAGAATTACTAAATCACATAAAATGATGGATCTAGATATCTCCAAGAGAATTATGCCTGCACCTCGCTTTCTTATGCCATCTTATGTTCTCCTTGTACTTGGTAATGTATTTTCTTCCAGGATTCAGACCTAACAGAAAACCGTCAGGTGCATGGGGGTTGTTACTTTCATCTCCCTGTTTTTCTTCATTTCAAATGCAGTACATTATGTACAGCAAGTAGAATTCATTAGCAGAATCATTCAGAGAGCCTTTAACACTGGGGACTCCTTGTCCTCTCCCAAAATCTACTCCCTGAAAAATTGTCCTAGTATCCTTTTTCCTTTGTGTCTTCCCATATTTCTTGCCCCCGAATGAGTGTGCAAGGTGTTATGGGAGTGAGAGATAGGGATGGTAGAGGAGAGGGAAGAGTACTATCTCTGGGTGCTATAGATAAGGTGCCTTCTTCTGTCTATTTTACCATTAACAGGAAGAAAGGGATAACCTCAGTATAGTCTTTACTTTCACAAGACACATTAACCTCTTGCCCAAGCTTGGGCCTAAAGAGTCTATAAATAACAGATTATGTTAAATTTAATTTTTTTCAGTTGACAAAAATAATCTATTTATAAATCTTCCTCCCTCTTGAAAAAAGAAAAACAAAACTTCTGTAACAAATATGCTGCTACAGGCTAAAATGAAATCCCCACACTAGCCATGTCCAAAAAGTATATATCTCAATCTTCCCCGAGTCCATAAATTCTTTTTAGGAGGGTAGATAATATGCAGGGGTATGCCAGAGTCAGCTCTAACTGGCCAACTGTTACATTTTTAATGTGAGCATTTACACTCAGAAATTGGCAAATCAAGGGCTTGATTTATTCTTTTGTTGATTATCTAGACTTTAAATGATGCTAAAGAAAATTATAGCAATGCAGATTGAACTTAAAAGTGTCACAAAAACATTTTTCCCCACTCACTCGGTCAATTGTTAAGTATTTACCAACATATATCTAGTTTCATTCTTCAATCTCCAATCCTCTGGATTTGTGATTGATCACTGTGTTAATCAGAGTAGCAGATGACTTTTAAAAAGGATGATTTTGGTAAAAAATTCCTGATATTTGAATGTTTGTAGAATATAGTCAGATTTATGATTCACTAGCAAGCCTCGAATCCATTACCATTCCAGAGAGTTCCCTAATGGATACTATCAGATCCTGGTACAAGGGTTTTTAATTTGAGCATTTGGGTCTCCATTGGATTCATAGGTTAATTTCAGGAGGTCCATGTTTGTTTTGAAATGATTTTGATGTGTTTCAATGGCAATTCTATGTGTTTTATTATTTTCATTAAAAAAAAAAAAACATTCTGAGAAGAGGTCCAGTGTCTTTGCCAGATTGCCAAAGCATTGCATGTCGTAAAAAAAAAAAAAAAAAAAAAAAGTTAACTTTGTTTCAGCCAATCTTTCAGCCTTTACAACAACCTACAGACAGAAAAGCTTAGTGGGACACTAATGCAATGAATATAAAGGTACAATAAGCTTCACCCTTCAAATCCCAGTCCTATAGACAACATGCCACAAAGAACAGTAACAAAACTTAAAATGATCAGTCAAAAGGGTATAAAACCTACTGACTCCTCACAGGGTCAGTGTTATTACTGACTACTATTATAAATCTGAATCCTACACTACAATCCTAAATTACAACTTTTAAATGGAACTGGACTGATTTCTTGTATTATATTTTACCAGTACAGCAGCTATTCTACAAATCACCAGTATTAATGAATTCCTAAAGGTATTTTTGGTATATTGCTTATAAGCAACTCCCTACCCTACCCAACCCTCACCTTAACCAGATTTATTGACTGCCAGATGGCTAGTAGTATACAGCTTGTGCATTTGCTAGCTCATACTTATGTTTCTATGGTATTAAAAGCAGGCAGATTGGGGAAACTAGATGACACAGTAGATAGAGCATTGACCTTGGAGATAACAATTAGTTTTAATTGCTTTTTGTGTTGTTCATCAAGAATTTTAGAAGTATTCAGTAGCTCCAAGATGCCATTATGGAACCAATGACACCTAGCAAAAAGTTTTGAAAAGTAGTCTAGTTATAAGTGTACACAGGATGAACATTATATAAAATGCCTCATTATTAAGAGTGGCACAGCTTCCCACACTTTTTTCTCCAGGCATCCCCCAGGCTCATGACTTTTTTGTTAGGTCATTTTCCACTCAGATTGATTGAGTATTTTGGTAAACCAAATAGAAGATGGGAAATACATACTTGGTGGAGACTTAGAATGGGCTTTTAGTTTCTCTTAGCATATCTATTCCTTGTGGAATTTTGAAGCATTTAATTCAAACAAAAGGATACCTTATCAAAGTGGGGCTATTTTATGGTTAGAGATGCTATAATGGAAGTTATCCCTGGATGTTAAACTGATAAAAAGGAATGGGACAAGAAAATCACATTCCTGCCCCAAAGCAAGCTTAAATAAGTAATAAGGACATCCTTGAATAAAGGTCTTCAATGAACCTTTTAGAAATATAGATTTGAAGCTAAAAGGGAACTTTAGGGGTCACATAATAAATCATTTTACAAATGAGGAAACTGAGTCCCAGATATGTTGAGTGACTTATCAGACAGGTAGTTAGTGAAAATGGCTAAGATTTAGACCTATTCCAAAGCCAGCGTGAGTTTCCAGTTCTTCCATGTAACTTTTGAACTACTACATATTCTTAGGGTCTTTGTCTTTGCAATCATAATGAATGCTTAAAGCTTGTCTTAAAGCACTAATCTGGCACTTGGTGTTATGCCTGATATACAGGTGCTTAATAAATGCATATTGATTGACCAATTTTATGTATAAGGACTTCAGGTCTTTTTAACACAGGCTAGTGGAGCCACTTTCTACCTCCCCTCCCTCTCCTCTCCTTCCCCCCCAATAATCCCCTAACAATCCCGCATTTTTCAGTAAATACTCACCCCAGAAAGCACAGGAAATTAGAGAGATTGTTCTCAGTTTGCTACATCTTAAAAGAGTTTCTGGACCTACTCCAAATATGCCCCAGGATAAGATGTGCAGAGTCCTCCATTGTCTATTGAATTTATAGATCTATTAGCAAAAGATAAAAACTGACAAAGATGCATAAAGTAGACCCCAAAGCATACATTACAAAGTTATGGTTCTAAATTTCAATTCTGAAAAAAGTTTGCAACAGTCAGATATTCCAAATTTCTTTTTCATGATGTCCACTACTAAGTGTATTAGGAGAAGAAATTTCTGCTTTGCAGTTTCCTCTGATCATATTCCTAATAAAAGCTCTGGATGATCCTCTCCAATTAAAAAGTAGCTTAGAAATACCATGTAATTCACTGTTGATTCAGCAGGTAGCCTCCAGTGGCCTCAAAGGTAGGCTTTAGAGATCAAAAGACTTCCTCCAGATGAAGATATTAAGGCTTTTTTGATGAAAAACCAAAATGACCAGGTACAAGTATATACACTTGGTGTATTTTTTCTGTAATATGTTTCATGCTATGCAGCCCAGATAAAAGGTTGCCCTTTGAGAAATTGAGACCTCTAATCTCTTAATGGATACATGATTTTTGTCCATTCTGATCCCTCATGAGAAGATACCATCTGCTTCTTCCCCAAGCTCAAGCCTAAGGATTCTTTTAAAAAAGAACTGAGTTAAAAGTGGAATGATTTTTACATGAAACAATTGCTGCAGATTCATTTTGCCTCCTCTTCTCTCTTATTCTTTGTACTTTAGGGTTAGGATCTTTTTGTTTTAGTATTTCATCCTTTTGTTTGTTCCTATCTGGAGTGATAATCCTCTTTGTGACCCCTTTATCCTGGAGGTGGTTGCCATGGAAATGATTAAGATATCACAAACTGAGGATTATCACTTTTGGATGGGCATCAACCCAACCGTATGAATTTATAACAAACATCCTATATAAAGTAAGTGCTTTAATAAGAAGAGGATGAAGCCATGGAAACACAAAAATATAGGATGAGAATCTTTATATATACATATGTATGTATATATACAGTTTCATGGTTCCAGCACAACTACATCTTTTTTTTAAATAATATTGGTTATTTACATAGATTTCAAGAAGATTATTCCAAAAAGCTAAGTATTAAAGAATGCTTTATAATATGTTATAGGTGTGTGTGTGTGTGTGTGTCTGTGTGTGTGTGTGTGTGTGTGTGTTTTAATCCCCCTTCATGACTTTTTATCTAGCCAAACTGGTATTCTCCCATTCTTCACAAGTCATCTACCATATTTCCTATTTTCATGCCTTTCCACTCTCCTCCCATCTTCCCCTTAGAATATCTAGTTAATGGACTATTTGTGCCTGACCTGTGATAGAGCTTTCTGAGCTCATATGGTTCTAATCAGCCTCAGTCAGGAACCTTGTATCTGACTACTATAGCGATGACATTTTGTTCCTCTTCAAGAACAAAGAACAACCACCAACCAACTAACTAATCCTTCAAAGTTCAGTTTGTGTAAAACCTTTTACATGAAATGCTTTCACATCTACGTCCCCTATAGTAATTTCTCCTCAAAAAAGTCTTGTATATATTTTAAATCTAACTTGTGCGTGTATGTGTGTGTGTATATACACATACATATATACATATATATAGATACATATATACACAAATATACAGATTTAAATAGATAACCAGATATGTATGTATACATATATCTATATGTATAATCTATATATAATCTAGTAATCTAGTACAATACTTAGCATATAGGAGATATGAGTTTACATACTCATAGATTGTTAGGGTTTTTTTTCCTTTCAAATAACCCAGATAGAATGATAGATTTAGAGTTAGAATGGACTTGGGAGGTGATATAATCCAAACTATTCATGTTGTAGATGTAGAAACTTATTTCACAGAGAGGCTAAGTGTCTTACCCAATGTCATATATTGCTATGTCTCTAAAATTAGGGCTTTTTGCATTTTATCACAAGGTAAAAAGGAACACAATGTTGTGGTACCTGGAATGGTAAAAAATGATCCATATCAGACAGAATATGTGAAAATAATAGGAACTTATAGTCATTAAGACAATAAACATTATTAAATGCTTACTGCATGCCCAATACTGTGCTAAGTGCTGGGTACACAGAGAAAGTTAAAAGTCAGGACTGTTCTCAAGATCTAATCTAATAAGAAAGGCATCATGTAAAGTTTACATGTGCCAATAAACCAGATAGAAGATAAATTGGAAATAATCAATAGAGGATAGACACTGATATTAAGGAGAACTAGGAAAGACTTCCTGTAAAAAACAGGATTTTAGTTGAGTCTTCAAGGAAACCAGGAAAGCCAAGAGGTAAAAATGAGAAGGATTCCAGGCATGACAGATATTATGGGGAAACCAAGTGACACAAGAAGGGAGGGATATTAGGCTTGGAGTCAAGAAGACTTGAGTTCAAATTTAACTTTATACAATTACTAGCAGTATGAATCTGGGCAAGTCACTTAACTTCTGTTTGTTTCAGTTTCCCCAGTTGTAAAGTGGGGATAATAATAGCATCTTCCTCCCAGGGTTATGATAAGGATAGAAGGAAGCAATATTTATAAAGCACTTAACCCATCACATAGTAAGCAGGACATAAAAGCTACCTGTAATTGTTAGTGCTATTATTTCTACTATATGTTGGAATATACATCTCAGCTAACAACTATATAACTTAAGCCAAAAGTTCTAGAATATTTAAAACCCAGGTTGTTTATCGACACATGAATTTCTTTTCCAATTGAGTTCAAATAGAATCAGTATTGTCCCCATGTATTAAATCATTTGACTATCATTTTAACTTCTTGGAAAGGAGTGCTACATGATTCATGTTTGCAATAATCAAAAAATGTGGATTAAATGTATATTGATAGAGGCAGCTAGATGGTTCAGTGGATAGAGCACCAGCCTGAAGTCAGGAAGACATAGTTCAAATCTAGCCTCAGACACTTAACACTTCCTAGCTGTGTGACCCTGGGCAAGTCACTTAACCCCAATTGCCTCTGCAAAAAAACAAAAAAACAAAAAACAAAAAAAAAAAAAAAGGAAGAAAAGAGAAAAAAGTATACTGATAAGCTGTAGTATATCCAGAGAAGGTCAATCAGAATGATAAAGTTCCTTATTTGTATGTCATATGATAAAAGGTTAAAGAAATGTAATGAATGTTTACTCTAAGAGAAGTCTCTTATATGTTAAGGGTTATCACATGGAGAAGAAATTCAACTTCTTGTGTTTGGCCCCAGATGGCAGAACCATAAGCAATAAGTAGAAATTACCAAAATGCAAATATTAAACTTGAAAACAGGAGGGAAAAACTTCCTAAGAGAGCTATTCAGAAGTGGAACAGCCTACCTTGAGAGGTAATGGGTTCCCTTCTTCAGGAGTATTTGAGCAGAAGCTCAAATTTTATAGGCATTGTTTAATAAGCTGCTATTATTATTAAGTAATTATTATACTCACTGTATTCTAAATGTTGTGCTAGGTGACAGGACAACAAAAAAAAGCAAAAACAAATTTCTAATTCAGTGACTGTAAGCCATGAAGGGCTTTATAAATGTCCATTCTCAATTAATATTATATTCGTATGATTATTTGTAATATGAATGGCATTTTCAAAGCATTTAATGATTTTTAGTGATTCTTCTCAACATATCATTAATGTTCACATTATTTCTTTGAAACAAAGACCATCTTATTATATTATATATTGTTATAGAATATATGATTATAGAATATATTATATATTAGAATATATTATAGAACAAAGCAGTTAGGTTTAATGGAGTCAGGAAAACCTGGAATCAACTCTTGGGTCTGACACACAATTGTCCTGTGTCCAGAACTAGACTCCATACTAGTGAATTAATCTCTTTTTCAATGTCCCCAGTGCCTCTAAGACTTTAAATTATAAAAACTAAGGCTTATTTGTATTTATAGAGGAGTTTACTTATCTGGGGTTCCCTATACCAGGAGAACAAACGATCAAGAAAGAATCATTCCTAGCCATTGAAAATCATTATAAATAGTTCATTATGTAGATAACTCCTAACATAGATGTGCATAGAATTGTATTGTGTATTGTATTGTATAGTATTGTATACAATATTGGATTTGAATTCAGGAAGAATTGTGTTTAAATTCTGCCTTTGAAAAACTTACTATTTGTATAACTATAAGAAAGTCACTCATCTTGTCTGAGCCTCAATTTCTTCATTTATAAAATGGACATAATAATATTTGTACCACCTACCTCATAAAATTGTAGTGAAGCTCAAATAAAATAATTCATGTAAAGAACTTTATAAATCTTAAAGTGATATAGAAGATCAGATATTGTTATTTCCTCTAAGGACACTGAATCTAAAATTTCTTCCTTTTATAAAATAAAACATTTAAGTGCTGTCATTTCAGTGATGCAGTTTGTTTAATGACTTGCCCTCCCTGCCCCACTATTTACTATACTACTTCACGATTTGATACCTAATTCAAAGTCACTAGACTTGAATTTCTTCTTATACTAAAGATTTCCTAGGGATACAGGAAATCCTCATTCAGCTTAATACAGATAAGGAACCACCCTCTCCCATCCTTCCTACCCATTTCACTCCCCAGCCACACAGGAAATATAAATCTGGATATGTTCCATGTCCAGATGTGAAGTGACCAGATCCAGCCTTGTTACCTCACCTGCCAGTGAGAAGAGATGAAATAGAGAGGAGTCCAAAAATAATATGACAGCAATAGCATCAGATAGTTTGACTGCTGACATCAGGGTCAGGGGGTGACTCAGAGGTCTGAGTTGTGTTTTATTCTCATGGGAAAACCTTCATGAAAGATAGGAAAAATGTGTACTTTTTGTGAGCACCATGATGACTGGTTAAGTAGTACTGTGCTTTAAAAAATGTACATTTCTGATAAAATCAGAGGAGACAGTTGCAAACAGACCTGTCATGTAGATTTTTCCAGCAACACACAACAAGGGAGAAAAAAAAAAAAACTGATGGCATAACCAGGGTTAGAGATCAGTGTCTAAAGCGCTTAATATCTCTGATACCCTTTTATTTTCAGCTACTTCCTCGATTATTTACTGAAAGCATCTTCAATATATTTCTTTTATATTATACTTTAATTCAGTTATTTTTTGTTCTGCATACATTCAAAAAATACCCCTACTCCTAGACCTATGTAAACATTTTCACATGTTCATCCAAATTCCTCTCTTCTTCTGCACCCCACCGAGTTCTCTTTGAAGTAGAGAACTTGGCAGATTCTTCCCAGCAAAGCAGCATATTTCCTCCTGGGGTTTTGAGTTTGTATGTTGTGCTTAACCTCCTCCTAACTCATCTGCTTGCCAACAGTTAGCACAATTTTAAACCAAGTCTCCTTCATTTTAGTGGGTATGTCCAGGCCACGCTAAGTCCACCTATTTTTTCCAATTTTACATTTTGGAATTATTCCTGGCAGCCTTTGCCCACTTGAAATTGACCATAGGATCATGAACCAGTCTGGGACTGATATTCTCACCTCTAACAGTAACTTTTGGTAAGTCACATATGCTTCTAGCAATTGCTCAACTATATTTAAGTAGAGATTATATTCATTTTATAATATCTTGACATTCTCAGCTATTAAAATCTCTATGCCTGCTTCCTAACATTATTAATGTTATTTGAGTTATTGTTGATATTATTATTCTTTGACATTTGGACTTGGATGAAATACAGATGGAAATGAATATTCTAGAAAATATTTATTTCCTTATTTTGCATTTTTGCCTGATTGTCAATTCCCTAAACTACCTATCCTGTTCCCTGTGCTATTTCTCATTTTAATTAGATGGCCAGGGCAGGGCATTTATCCATGTGTCTCCTAAATCAAAAACATTTGTCTAAAGCCAATCAGCAGTCTTGCCTTTCAGCTTTCTTTCTATGTCTTTTCTCTTCAAAATCTTGCAGCAGAATTGGCCATTATGAAAAATGAATAGGATGTATTATTTACATTGGGAAACTGGTAAAATCTCTAGGAAGCAAAAGTTTGACAGATCACATAACATGATAACATGCTGTTTTTTATATCATATATTTTATAATCAATTTTCTTAGATTTGGTACACAAGGTCTGGGTTTACCTACTAAGACCATCAGAATGTCACCTGACCTAAAATCTGTTCTAGATTATATAGCATTAAATGAATCTGCTCCAAATGAAACTAAACTAAGCCAATATTTTGCCCAGAATTTTAATTCAAAATTTTCTCAGGTCTGAGTGAACTTAACTTTTTTTTAACTATTTCCATTTGATATTATTCAAAAGGTGTAGGAAAAGAGAAAAATGTCATCCTCTTTCTGATTTGTCCCTACTTGAAACTGGACAAGATGAAAAAAACCTCATCTTTTTTCAAGAACATAAGTTTTTTGAAATATTCTTGTATTCCTTATTTATCTGTAGACTTTTTGTTAACCTTGATGGCTTTAGATCTATGACAACAGGCTTCATTATTTGTTATATGAACATGATTATATCATCCTTTTTTGGGATGAGAGGGGAAGGGGATGTTACTATGTAAATCAGGCTAAATTTAGAATGAGAGAACCTAAATGTGAATTCCAGCTATACTTTTTACCTGTATGACCTTGTGTAACCTCAGAGCTTCATTATCCTTATCTGTTAAATAAACAGTTGGACAAGAGGGTCTCCAAAGTGCCTTCCTGTTCTAAATGTATGATTCTATGAATGCCTAAATTTATTAAGTATTGCCTATCATTATCAAATCATATTTGTATTTTTGAATAAGGGATAGATCCTAAAAAACATAGCTTCTAAAATCAAAGGGGTCATAGTCTCAGTGAAATAGAGAGGTACAAGTAGAGAACATAACTGGATCTGTTTCAAAAGAGATTAGAGACAGCTTGGTGCATATCTCTGGAGAGTTTTCCAAAGCTATGTGCTGTCTTGGGATTCTTTGTTTCCTCTACAGCATCAAACAAGTTCAATGTTTTGTGCACAGCAATCACTAAATATTTGTGGATGATATAATTTGATTCAAGGGTAATCAAGTCTTATGTGTACAGGCTTCCTGCAGAGGAGCTTTGAATGGGTGGTATGGTTATCATGGCATTGACCCAGGGAGGTAATGGCACATTCTTTGGAAGCCTGTAAAGTGGCAAACATACAAAACTATCCCAGAGTCACTTTGGAGGTTAGAGGATTCAACTTGAGAATGTCCCCCAAAAAGAATAACTATATGCATTGGACAGAGTAGAAAGAATTCCCAGACTACCATCATTATACTTCTAAGACCTGAGCTATACAGAAAAACCTGTTGGTGGCTAAATGCCTTCATATGTGTGTGCACATATATATACATGGATGTGAACATATACGTGTTCACATATATACACATTCATTAAATCGTACCCAAAAGTTAGCAGTTAATAGTGTTCATTGAATGTTAACTAAGAGTATTATTATAATAGGTACTTTGGACATGTGTAGATAGATAGATAGATAGATAGATAGATAGATAGATAGATAGATAGATTAGAAAGATAGATAACAGATGATAGATAAATATATATATATTCATACCTATGATATTTGATATATTTTTCTTCATGAAACTTACAAGAGTTAGGACACCAATGAAGAATAAAGGGTGGGCTATTTATTTACTTATAATTCAACAGTAGAATCAAGATAATTGTTATTCATGGGACAATTTATTATTTTTTAAATGCTCCCAGGAAGAATGCACAGAAGCAGTCTAAGTAGGAGGAAACAAAGAGGGCAGAGAGTAGATGTGTTCAACCACAGGAAAATAAATGAGTGGACTAGCATGTGGAATTAAAGGACGAGAATTAGAGAAGGGCCAGGAGGTTAAATTCAAACTTCAGTAGGTTTGGATGAAATCCCAGTATTTTCTCTGTATTATATGTAATTGGCTGTTCCAAAAAAAGGTCTATATATGCATTACATCCATGAAATGTGTGTGTGTGTGTAAAACTAAATTCAATGGAATGAAATTAAAATTCAGAAATCACAAGGTGACTTAGTAAAATCCCACGCCACTATTCCTAGCCCTGGTGTTAAGGTGAAAGAATATAATTGTTGTCCCCTGTCTGTCTGTTGATTTATCATTAATTAGGGTAAGAATGGGCTAAGGTGTCACTAAGACTGATTGATGCAGTGAGATGCTGTACTAACTTAGTTGCCATGGGTGCAGATAGTGAGGTCCCTAGAGACACTAAATCCCTTCTTATTCCAGCTCAGACTTCAGGGTCTATAAAAATCAGATCCCTTTGTTAAAGACTACGAGCTGACACACACAAAAAACTACAAAAATAACAAACATTGCTTCTCAGAATAATTGTTTCAGGATTTTGGAGATGTTTCAGATAAGTCTAAAACATTCCTGAATATTCTCTGTGCACTTTTTAGAAGTCAGTGGACTTGAGAAACATCCATTTGCAAATATCTTGCATCTCTGAAAACTATTGTGTAGAGCTGGTAAGGACCCTTTAGGTGTACTGAATTTGTAGGTAAAATCGGAAGAATTCCATGTTCACTAGCCACTTTATTATTTTGACCCGCAAGCTATTGAGCCAAATAAAGTTTATTATATTTTATGAGGAAGTTTTGTCTTTCAAGAAAGGCTAAACGATATTAGAAGACAGCTCAAATACAATCCAGCTTCAGAATGTTTGGAAAAATCTGAGTCAGGCATAGTTTCTGTTCTGAACAAGAATCAGATTTGAGCATGAGGAGAGAATTATAATGTAACTCTTTCAGGTGCAAAATGGGTTTCTATAGTCAGAGCCATCATAAATGTCAAGCATTTTGTAATTAAATTCAGACGGGCGCTTTTGCCCATGTCTCTGCTTTTATAGCTTCGTAAGTACAGCATCCTGCTAATGAAACCAAGGTATTGGATTCACACCCTCTATGACCCAGTTAAATTATCTCAGGCTTGTGGCTACAAATTGCAACCCCACCTTTTCCAGCTGTCTCACCTATTTGTGACATTGGTCCCTCACGAAAGGAATTGGGTGAGAGTGTGAATGTATCCATGCAAATCTGTCACCACCCCTGGAAAAACAATTCCAAGACAAGACCATAGTCATTGCAGGTTAGGTTTATCACCTTCTGCAAGGGAAGCATAACACATTTTCAATTTTATCAAGACAAAAATAATGTAAAAATTCTGCAAGAAGTGAAAACAATCGAATGTGCCCTTGCTGCCAGTATCTCCTTTTGACTGGCTGCCTCTCTTGACCTTCTCTCCATCTTTGATTAAAGTCTTAAGCACATTCACAAATCAAATGAATCTCTGAAAGCAAACAATGCTGCCAAGAAAGATACATCAATGCTGTGGATAATGATATGCTCAAATTTTGAGATTTATGACTATAAGTTTGCACCTAGATACAAAAAATTTCTGCCTGTAGATTGCGTTGAGTTCAGCTATAGCTGAAAGAATTTGGAGGAACCAAGAAGAAAAAATTCTTCCTAAATGATCTAAATGTGTGCTGAATCAGGAAAAGGATGGATGATTTGTGCCCTATCTAGGTACCAACTGGATGATGTACAAGAAATAGGAAACATGCCTTGGGTTTTGTCTAGATATTCCCTGAACTGGGCATTACAAAGTCACAGGAATCCCATTTTCCCCAGTGGATAGGAATCGGTAATATTCAGGGATGCCATTCATTTATTTTTCTAGAACAAACTGTTGCCACCACTTCATCTCCTCTCATATCCCTCAACCCTTTGTAAGCTTATCATTCACTCTCAGCAAATCACTCTCAATATGTTTATTTTAGATTTTTATTTAGATTCAGACTTTAGAAAAGATAGCCTTTTCTCAGTCCTCATACTTTTTAATCTTTCTGTTACACTCAACATTCAATTATCCTCTCCTCTAGATTTATTTCATTCTTCGGGTATTCATGACATTACTTATTCCTTGTTTTCAAACCTATCTGACCATTCTCTCTTCTAAGCTTTAGTCTTACAGAAATTTTTGCCTCTGGGATATTTCCAACATGATGTTCCAGGGACATCTAAGATTCAACAGACCCAAATACAAACCCATCATATTTTTCCCAGAAGTCATTCATCTACTAGACTTTTCTGTTTCTCTTGAAGATATTAGCTACCCAGGATTACACTCATGCAATTATTCTTTATTAAAATAAAATTATTCTTGACTATTCACTCTCTCTTACCTGAGAAAAGAAGGCAGGAAGGCAAGAAGGAAGGAAGGAAGGAAGGAAGGAAGGAAGGAAGGAAGGAAGGAAGGAAGGAAGGAAGGAAGGAAGGAAGGAAGGAAGGAAGGAAGGAAGAAAGGAAGGAAGGAAAGAAAAATTGGAAACAGCTTCTTCCCTTCCTTCCTTCCTTTCTAATGCCTTCTCTCCTCACCTTTTATTTATTTTATTTATACTCAGATATACCTACCTTATTTTCCCAATAGAATTTATGCTCTTTGAGTCATTTCAATTAATTTTGTGTGTGTATCATTCATTGTTACCTTGCACAATGGTAGATGCCAAATAAATGTTTGTTGATTAATTAGTTGATTTATTCATGGATTTATTCAACAAACATTTATTAAATGCCTGCTAAGCCCTAGGGATAAAAATATGAAAATGGGTAAGGCCCTTCTTGTAATGAGCTAACTTTCTATCTGAGAGAAGCACTAAGTAAACAGATGAATAAATTTTATCAAAAAATGTAAACAAAAAATGAGGTAAGAAAGGAGGAGAAAACTAGAATAGATTCTTACAGAAGATGATTTTGAGCTAAGAACTGAAGGAGCCTAGAGATTCCTGTTATAGAAAGATCAAGAGGAAGTACATTCTAGGAATAGGAAGCAACTTCTTCAAAAGTACTGGGATAGAAGAAATTGCCTAAAACAAATAGCATGTTAAAGAATTGCTCCACAATAAGGTGTAGAAAAACTGGCTAGAGTCAAATGTGAGTGCACAAAGAAGTCCAATTGACTGAGACTGATTTCAGATGATAATGAGGATGCATTCAAATGAAGCATTTTACTATATCTTGAGAGCAACCACATGGTGGACTCACCTTGGGTCACTTAATGATTAGCTGTCTAAAGTCAAATTTGAAGAGAGGCCTTTCTGACTGCATGGCCAGTGCTTACCCTACTCAGACATTGTCAACTGGCTGGTCATGGTTGAGAAGTTAGGCTACTGCTAATCAAAGGCTGAGGTCAGAGACTTAGCATTGGCTTAGAGCTTTCTTCTCAAGCTGGAGAGAGAAGAATATTTTTGCCTCTATCAAGGGCTTTTCCCCCAAGGCTCCTGAAAAATTAAATTCCCATGCACAGAGTTCCCCTTCTATCACTTCTTGAAATTGATCTCTCTCTACAACTCTCTGGATTTCACATTTGAAGAAAAGAGACAGAGGATCTGTTGCCTCACTTTTATAAACTAGTTATATATTATATATCCATTTTGCATTTTATAATATTCTCTCTGTTAATAAATTCTTCTCTTTTCCAAAGATCTGACAGATAAATTATCCCTTTGCTTTCCTAATTTGCTTATAGTATAACCCTTTATGTCTAAATTATGTACCCATTTTGACCTTATCTTGGTACAGTGTGAAATATTGGTCAATACCTAGTATCTGCTATGATATTTTCTAATTTTCCCCAAAATTTCTGTCAAATAGTGAGTTCTTAACCCAGACTTTGGATTTATCATATATTACTGTAATCATTTCCCACCATATCTTGTGTACCTAATTTATTCCACTAATCCACCATTCTATTTCTTAGCCAGTACCAAATAGTTTTGATAATTATTGCTTTAGTTTTATATCTGGTATAACTAGGCAATCTTCCTTTGCATTTTTATTTCATTAATGCCTTTGATATTCAAAATATTTTGTTCTTCCAGATGAATTTTGTAATAATTTTTTTTCTAGTTCTTTAAATATTTTTGGTAGTTTGACTATTACGGCACTTAAGTAAAATAATTTAGGCAGAATTGTCATTTTTATTATATTAGCTTTGCCTACCCCTGAGCAATTTATATTTTCCCAACTGTTTAGATTTGACCTTATTTGTGTGAAAAGTGTTATATAATCATGTTCATATAGTTCTTGAG
This sequence comes from Myrmecobius fasciatus, assembly GCA_023553655.1. Classification (NCBI taxonomy): domain Eukaryota; kingdom Metazoa; phylum Chordata; class Mammalia; order Dasyuromorphia; family Myrmecobiidae; genus Myrmecobius; species Myrmecobius fasciatus. Next base: position 541,831 of record JAJPUD010000209.1, on the reverse strand, counting down.
TCTGTCTTGGCAAGTAGACTCCAAATATTTTTATTATCTACAGTTATTTTAAATGAAATTTCTCTATCACTTCTTGTTGAGTTGTTTGTTTACTGACAGTGTATATAAAAGATTATGATTTATCTGAGTTTATTTTATATCCTGCAACTTTGTTAAAGTTGTTATTTCAAGTAGTTTTTTTTAGTTGATTCTCCAAAGTTTGCTCATTGCCTAGTCTAATTCATTCAATTTCTTGTTTCTTCTCTTACTGCTAAAATTAAGATTTCTTATACAACACTGATTAATACTGATGATGATGGGCATCCTTGTTTCATTCCTGATCTTATGGAGGAGACTTCTAGCTTGTCTCCATCATAGATAATGCTTGCTGATGGTTTTAAAGCCCTTATGACTTTGAGGGCTCCATTTATTCCTATATCCTCTAGTGATTTTAATAGGAATGGATGCTGTATTTTGTCAAAAGTTTTTTTCTGCATTTATTGAAAAAATCATGATTTCTGTTGGATTTCTTATTGATAGATCAATTATGCAACTAGTTTTCTTAATTTTGAACTATCTCTCCATCCCTGATATAAATCTCACCTCATCATAGTGTATTGTCCTTATACTAAATGACTGCAATCTCTTTTCTAATATTTAATTTATTTTTTTGCATCAATATTCATTAGGGAAATCAGTCTATAATTTTCTTTCTCTGTTTGACTGTTCCTGGTTTAAATATCAGCACCATATTTGTGTCATAAAAGAAATTAGCAAGAATTCCTTCTCCTTTTCCCCCCAGATAGTTAATATAGCATTGGAATTAATTGTTCTTTAAATTCTTAGTAGAATTTGTAAATCCATTTGACCATGGGAATTTTTTCTTGAGTTCATTGATATATTTTTCCACTTCTTTTCTAAAATGGGATTGTTTAAATATTTTATTTTCTCTTCTGTTAATCTGTGCAGTTTATATTTTTTGTAAATATTTGTCCATTTCACTTACATTGTCATATTTTTTAGCATATAGTTAGCAAGATAGCTCCTAATTATTGTTTTAATTTCATTTTCAATGATGATGAATATAGAATTTTTATTTTTGATATTGATAATTTTATTTTTTCTTTTAAAAAATCAAATTAACCAAAGGTTTATCATTTTATTAGCTTTTTTCATAAAGCCAGCTTAGTTTTATTTATTAGCTTAATAGTTTTCTTACTTTCAATTTTATGAAATTCTCCATTGTTTTTCAAAATTTCTAATTTACCATTTAATTGGGTATTTTTAATTTGTTCTTTTTCTAGCTTTTTAAATTGCATTTTCTATTTATTGATCTGCTAATTCTCTATTTGATTCATGTAAACACTTAAATATATAAGCATATACCTATATATATAAACATATATATAATACATATATACATATACATATACATATCTAAAAAGTACCTTAAGTTCAGCTTTGGCTCCATCCCATGAATTTTGCTATTTTGTCTCACTACTATTATTTTCTTTGATGAAATTATTATTTCTATGATTTGTTATTTGACCCACTCATTCTTTAATATTAGATTATTTAGTTTCCAATAAATTTTTAATCTATCTTTGTATGGCCCTTTATTACACAAAATTTTTGGCATCATGATCTGAAAATGATGCATTTAATATTTCTGCCTTTCTGCATTTAATTATGAGGTTTTTGGGTTTTTTTTTGTTTTGTTTTTTTGCCCCCAATCAAGGTCTATTTTTGTGTAGGTTCCATATTATCACTGAGAAAAAAAATATATATTCCTTTCTATCCTCATACAATTTTCTCCAGGGATCTATCATATCTAACTTTTCTGAAATTTTATTCACCTCCTTAACTTCTTTCTTGTTTATTTTGTGCTTAGATTTATCTAGTTCTAAGAGATGGAGATTGATGTCCAGCACTAGTATAGTTTTTCTTTTTATTTCTTCTTATAACTCACTTAACCTCTCATCTAAGAATCTAGGTAGTATACCACTTGGTGAGTATATATTTAATATTGACAGTTCTTCATTGTCTCTGGTATCATTTAGCAAGATGTTTTCTTCCTTATCTCTTTTAATTAGATATGTTTTTGCTTTTGCTTTGTCTGAGATCAGGATTGCTACTCCTGCTTTTAATGTCCTGCTCTACCCTTTTACCTTTTCTCTATGTGTTTCTTATAAACAACATATTGTAAGATTCTAGTTTTTAATTTACTCTTCTACTTGCTTTTGTTTTATAGAAGAGTTCATCCTAATCACATTTCAGTTATGATTACTGACTGTGTATTTCCCTTCATCCTATTTTCCCTCTTTTTATACTTTTATACTCTCCTTTCATCCTGTCCCTCCTCATCATGGTTTTGCTTCTGAATATCACCTCCCCCAATATGTTCTCCCTTCTATCAGCTCCCTCTCCCCTTTCTTTCCTCTTTCCCTTCCTACTTCTTGTTATAAGATAGATTTCTTAACACAACTGAGTGTGTATGTAATTCCCTTTCTCAGTCAAATCTGATGGGAATAAAGTTCAAACAAGGTTCACCTCCTTTATTCTTTCCCTGTACTATAATAGGTCTTTCATGCCTTTTCATATGATATAATTTACTCTATTCTGCTTTCCCCTTTTTTTCTTTCTCAGTAAAACCCCTTTTCACTTTTTAATTAATTAAAAAAAAATAAGTACATCAAAGGCCACTTATACTCACACCTTCTGCTTATGTATTCTCTTTCTAAGTGCTCTAATAGAAACATAGTTCTAAGGAGTTACAAGTAGTTGGGATGTAAACAGATTAATTTTATTGAATATCATGTTTGTTTATTTATTTTTTCTTTCCTGTTTATTTTGTTGTTTTGAGTCTTGTATTTGGAGATCAAATTTTCCATTCAACTCTGGTCTTTCCATTAGGAAAGTTTGAAAGTCCCCTATTTGTTAAATATCTGTCTTTTCCCCTGAAAGATGATTCTCAATTTTGCTGGATGGCTAATTCTTGATTGTAATTCAAGCTTCTTTACCTTCTGGAATATCAGTTTCCAAGCCTTCCCTTCCTCTATCACAGAAGCTTCTAAGTTCTGGGTAATCCTGACTATGCCTCCTTCGTATCTGAACTGTTTCTTGCTGGCTATTTACAATATTTTCTCCTTAACCAAATAGTTCTAAAATTTGACTACAATATATTCCTTGGAGTTCATTTTGGGATATCTTTCAGGAGGTTTATAGATTCTTTCAGTGACTATTTTACCCTGTGGTTCTAGGACATGAGGTTATTTTCCCTTGATAAATTCTTGAAAGATACTAACCATGCTCTTTTTTAGATCATAGCTTTTGAGTAATCCAGTAATTCTTAAATTATTTTCCTGTATCTATTTTCTAGGTCAGTTGTTTTTCCAGTGAGATATTTTAAATTTTCTTCTACTTCTTTCTTTTGATTTTTGATTTACTGATTCTTGATGTCTCATAGAGTCAATAGCTTTCTCTCACCCAATAATCTTTAAGTAATTATTTCTTTTTGTTAGCTTTTGAACCTCCTTTTTCATTTGATAAATTCTACTTTAAAAGGAGTTGGGTTTTTTGGTGCATTTTTTCCCCATTTGGCCAATTCTGTTTTTCAAGAAGTTGTTTTCTTCAGGCAATTGTTATGATTCCTTTCCCAAGTTGTTTCTCTTTTTTCATTTTCTTTTGCATACCTTTCATTTACTTCCCAACTTTTCTTCTATCTCTGGAGCCAACCAATTCCCCTTTAATTAACATTCCTTCAGTCCTAATGAGAACTATTAAGAACACCCAAACTTTCTATTCTCCAAACTGGGTTCAAAGTCAAGCCAGCCTATATCTTCCTTTTTTTGAAGGGGTGAGGTGGGGCTGGGGTTATAATTGTAGCATTTACCCTTAGACAATAATAGAGCATTTCTCTTGTTACCCATGGCTTTTCAAAGATCATTAACAGCAATTCTATAATCACATCCATCACTTATTTTAATGTCTTGGAATGATAACTTGGATTCTTTAAGGGCTTCTAGGGTTCTCTCACAATTTCATTGCTTACTTTGAAGTTTCAACTTTTTGTTAACCATTAGTATTTTATCATTTCCCATCTGATGGATTTTCTTAGAATTGAAAGAAGCAAAAAAGATATTGTTATATTGTCTTTTCTCTAACCTCCCTTATCATTGTCCTATATATTCAGTCTGTTTTTATCACTCAGCATTATTCTTAAGAACTATAAAATCCTATGGCATTCTACCTCACTTAATACTCTCAATTCCTCATTTCTTACAGATCTTTTAAAAATTTAAGTCACTTAATCAATTCTCTGCATATCCCAATCAATCTCTTTATACAGCTTCTTACCTTTTTTTTCTTCAAGAGAATCATCTGTGTCCATTATTAGAATTAAATTTTTGAGAGCTTCCTGTTGTACTTTGAATGACTTCCCATATGGAATTTTATATCATATGATCCTACCTTTTTCTTCAATGAACACTTTGAATTGTAAATTCCTCAAATCCAGGTTGTAAATCAGAATATGACCAGTTTTCTATTCCTTATCTATCAAGAGTTGTGAAACCCTCTTAATTTTACAGATTAAAAAAAATATTAAGCACTATAAGAAGTGTCCCTTTTCTTTGCCAATATTATCTATTTATTTGATCCCCAAACTCATCTCCCAAATTCTAGAGTGCTGGGTCTGGAATGTATTGTAACAATGTAAAACATTTAAGTAAAACTAATGAAAGACACAGTGACCTCGTCTGGCTTTTCAATCATCTATCTATCTATCTATAAATCTATGATTTCTTAGACTTTTAATATCACATATATGTATGTGTGTACAAATGTGTATATGCACATATACATTTCTTTCACCCTACTATCATCTCTGTTTCCTTGAAATGTTTTCTTTCTTTTCACTACCAGACTTCTTGAAAGAATTGTCTACTTTCCAACCTATCCACCAATGCCAATGATCTTTGCTAAACAAAATTCTTATTATTTCATTTATTTTCTGAAACACAACCAATGCCTCATTCTACTTTTTAAGGACTTGTCATTTTATAATTATGAATAGAGACTATTGTATAAAGTTTTGTCTTTTATTTGTCTTTGCATAACATTCTAAAAGCTCTCCATAATTTGACAGTAATATACCTTTCCAACTTCATTTCCCACTATTTCCCTTCTTATTCCCTTTATTCCTGCTAACCTGGATTAAACACTGAAAATACATTCTTCTTTATAAAGACCTCAGTGATCCCCAAAATCCCTCTTCCAAACTAGCAAAACATTTCTTACCTCTCTTCCTTAACTTTCATATTGTACCTAAGGTTAGGAAGACAACATTGGTGCTTGAGCCAGAAAAACCCGAGTTCAATTCCAGCTTCAAATATTTGTTAGCTGTGTGACCCTGAGCAAGTCATTTGTCTTTTGTTTGCCTCACCTTTGTTTTGTCACCTGTAAAATGGGGATAATAGCATTTACTACCTAGGATTGTTAGGGGCAATTAGGTAACACAAAGGTTAGAGTGCTGAACCTAGAGTCAGAAAGACCTGATTTCAAATCCAGCCTCAAACACTATCTGTGTGGTCCTAATTCACTTAACCCTGTTTGCCTCAGCTTCCTAATCTGTAAAAATGAGCTAAGGAGATGACAAACCATTAGAGTATCTTTGCCAAAAAAACTTCAAATGAGATCATGAAGAATCAGACACAACTGAAATGACTGAATATCAACAACCCAGGGTTGTTGTGAGGAGCAAAATATAATAATAATTGTAAAATGCTTAATGCAATACCTGGTACAAAGTAAGTGCTGTATTTATGTTAGCTATTATTATAGTATTTTTGTACATGTCTAATATATTCTCTAAAACTCTAAACTCTGTAAGAACAGGGATTATGACTTCATCTTTGTCTCTGTGGGCATGCCTAACATATCATATATCAAGAAATCTAAATAGTTGTTGAATGGATGAATAAACAAATGAGTAAAAGAACTTGTTGATTTTTTAAGAGAATGGCCAATACATTGATGCCAAACCCTGACTTAGGATAATTTTTACAATAAATATTTTATTAAGTTCTACAGATTTTTCTTGTAGAAAGAGGCCTTAAAGCCTTTTATTATCCTTTAGAATCTACAGGACACCTTTTTAAAATTCTCATCTAAATGATTAACTGTGAAAGACTTGGCTATTTGGATCAATAAGATGATGTGAGTAATTCCAAAAGACTCAAGATGAAAAAAAAGGCTATCCACATCCAGAGAGAGAACTGATAAACTCTGAGTGCAAATTGAAGTATAATTTTCTCACTTGCTTTTTAAAAAAAATATATAGTTAATAAAATGTATTTTATATGATTTCACATGTATAATTGATACATGATTTGCTTTCTCAATAGATAAAGAACATTATGGGGGGATGGAGAATCTGGAACTCAACATTTAAAAAGAAAAGAATGTTTAAAATGAATAATACTTTTAATATTAATTTTTTGAAAATTCTCACCGAGATAATTTTTTCAAGAATATATATTGATAGCTCTTAATTCTCTGACTGTGTGCATATATGTATGTGTTTATATATATGTATGTATATGTGTATGTGTATATATATGTATATATTATATATAGTATGGCATATATATATAATTCATTACAAAGAATACAAACATGGGCTGTATAGATGAATAAAGCCCCACAGATATCCAAATCTGTTTACACTCAATGACAAACTCTTCCTCCCACTTAAAATCAATAAAATTTACAATTCTAATTGAATCTCTTCTGTCCTTTAAGATCACATATTTAGAGCTCAAACGGACATCAGAAACCCTCCTTTCCAACTTTTCTTTTACAGAGAAGGAAACTGAGCAGGTGTCACACAGATAATTAGTATCAGAAGTAATATTTGAACCCAAGTTTTCTACTCTTAAAGTCAGTCTTCTTTTCAATGTACCATGGCTGATTGCTGTTAAAGTGATAATGGCCAAAAGATGGACAACCAATAACATGAATACAAAGTGAGGAGTTGAAAAATTCATCTATTAGCTAATAGGCCCCTGAATAATCATGACTTAACTGCACATTTTCCTCCTGGGAAACTAAAAATATCTAGAAATAAAGAGCAGCAGTGCTATATGTCTCTACTATAATAAAAAGAACAATTCTTTTAAGGAAAATTTAAAATGTGGGCAATTGATTTAAAAAATGGAAAAATTGCATTAGTCTTAGAGTGTTGCTGAAGTACTCCTCACTTCCCAAAATGAAACAAAAGCTGATTCCAAAAAATATACAAACAACTCTGCTTTAGCTGAGGGTCTTACAGATAGTTCTAAAGTGAAATTCATGACATGTAGAAGAGGAATTGGGGCACTTAGTCTTCCAGAGCTTAACATGGAAGCTTAATTTGTATTTTTCATGTGTATTTATAGGTAAGAATTTATTATGAACAGGATGTTCATCAGATCAAATGCATTGATGCAATTAAATTGCTGCTTGTTGAGACATGTTTTATAGCTCATATTAAAAGTAAATATAAATAAATGTTGTTTGGAGATTTGTGCACTGTCAAGTGCCTTTAAAAAAAACATTAGCCTGTAAGAGAAGCTTAAAATTAATTAACTATTTAAATACTGAAGTGGCAGTGAAGTAATAGCTCACATTTTCCCAGTGCTATATTTACAAAGTACTTTCCTAATGAAAGCCATGTGAGGTAGGTACTATAAGTATCATTAACCCCATTTTACAGATGAGGAAGTTGAGACTCAAAAAGATTTTCCTCATAAAGGTTAGATATTTTTGCTCAGTCATCCATGCTGATAAGTGTCAGAGCCAGGATTAAAATTCAGATCTCTTCTTAATTTCCATTATACCACATTGCCCCCTTAGTCATCTTCCTTAAGATATTAGAGATAAGGTAGATTCAGTCTGGTTAAAGGCTTCTAATGATTATGATTCAAAAGTAATATTATTACCTGGAGTTTGAACATTTAACGGAACTGATTCTCAGGAGTCTCCAAGCACCTCCTTGCCTAAAGGAAAATGTCCAGATTCCTTAACTTGGAAGTCAAAACTGATTCAATTTATTTCAGGAAAGGAAAGGAAAGAAGGGGAGAAAAGACAAAAGAAGAGGAGAGAAAAGGAGAGAAGAGCAGAAGAGAGGAGAGGAGGGGAGAGGGGAAAGGAAGGGGAAAGAGAAAGAGAAAGGGAAAGGAAGATTAAGCAGGAAAGAGAAAAGAGGGAGAGAAAGACAGATGAGAGAGAGAGAGAGAGAAAGAGAGAGAGAGAGAGAGAGAGTATTGCAAATACGAAAAAAGACAATCTCTGTCCTCAAGAAGCTGATGCTTAATGAGAAAAGACAATACAGGATAAAATGGCAGAAGGAAAAGGGGTAGTACCCACATAGGGACAAGATGGAAAAGTAGTCAAGGGAATCAAGGGCTGAGCTGAGTTTGAAGTGATCGTAGCTGGCATGGATATTTCCTTACATGGAGATTGCAGGGAGAAATATACCAATTAAATCGGGATATGGAGCTGATGCATTGCCAGTGTAAGAAAGCTGCTGGAGTGGAAGTAGAAAAATATTTGAGAGAGTCAGGACTAAGTTAGATTCGAAGTGTTAACTGGATTGAACAGACCTCTAACCTGTGGGTAACCAGAGTCAAACAGAAAAGGATAGAGCAGGAGAGTCAGGAGTCAAACAGAAGTCTAATTTCAATGAGAAGGAAATAACTTACAAGAAAGGAGGGTATCTAAACACATATGCCAGGGTTCTACCCCTAGTAGAAGGACCCAAGGCAATATAGGGAAATCTTTGTTTATACCAATGGCTATATAGTGAGCTGTAGTGTAGCCCTAACAATGAGAGGGTAATGCAACAATGAGACAAGTTTGATTCATATCAGGGATTTGTGACTGGAACATGAGGATTTGTCCAGTGATTGTCTGAGTTCAGAGAACACTTGATGTTGGTCAATGCAATACAAAATTATATGGGATTATATGGAGATCATTACAGAGAATCAGTACAATGTGTTGTTATGCCAAGCTCAGGACACAGTTTGCTTGCCAGGCCTTAGCTCTGGAAAACAGAGAGTTTCTTAAAATGTTGATATTTCTCCCTTTTGACCAAAAGGAGGGTGTCTGAATGAGTCCCTCCTCTTCTAGCCAATAAAGGAGGGGCAGGTATAAGTCAAAATACCATGAGAGGCTGGATGAGCCAAGCTGAGCATTTTTATCCCAGGAGGTCAGTTCCTCAAGGGGATCTAATGATAAAGTATTTCTAGCCATTGTTTGTTTGCAATCAGAAAAGAGAGAGGGACCAAGAATGTAGAGGGAGAAAATGCCAAAACACACTTGAATCAGAGCCTTGGTGATTGGTCACATAATACAAGGTAAGAGAAAAACAAAAACCAAAACTAGGACAGTATTCTCAGCCTTCATCCAGAATCCTGGGACCTCTGTCTCATTTGGATGTCAGCTACTCTAGTTTGTATTAGACAAACCTTGAGGTCCCTGGAAAGTTCTCCCATCCATTCAAGAGCAGGGGCTTTCTTCAGAGTGAGCCACACTCACAAGTTTGGCAGATGTAGAAATAGTCAGAAGGACTTGTTATGAGCCCTTAGAGAAAATTCCTTGCATCAGTCTTTGAATCTGAGTTTCTGATCAGCATATTATAGGTACTTAGTTAAAAGTCTCTAAAGAAGAGATAGAGATGATAATTTCCCTGTCATATGAGAATAGGATAAAACAATGCAATAATATTTTTCACACAATTCCCATAATTCATAATTACATGAATTCAGGTACAGATAAAACTACTTAGAGGTCTCACAATGGACTTGTTCTGAGAAGGGAGATTTAGATGCACCAAGATAACAAAAAATACATATAGAAAATGAAATCAAGTCTCCTTGCATTCTAGTGACCCATTCAAAATATCCATTTAACCAGCACAGTTTGAGGTCCAGATGTCTCAAACTCATGTAGTCATCTGCTCCCTAAATATCTTTTCTTGGAAAATATGCTAATCCTCAGGACAGCTCTAAAAGGTGCTCTACTTCTCTGGTTCCAAATCTAGAGGTTCCAAGATAATTTTGCTGGTAATAACATTTAAATTTAGTTACCCAATTTTAAAACTAAAGGAGAATTTCAGTTGATACACCATTTATTGTTTCTATCCTTACCTAAATCTGTACTTGATATGAAAATCTTTTTAAAATGTATGAGGATCCAAATGCAAAATGAAGTCTTCTGATTTTTTAAATTATCAGATATTTAATGAGAAAATAATTTCACTTTCTTTACCATAATCCATACAAGTCATATGTAAAATCTAATTTTGAGGACTTGTTTCCAAAACATATTCAAAGGCTGAATTTCATAGTAAATAAATTTTGGAAATCAGGTCTATGTCAATATAGTGTTCTTAGAGAAAATAGTCTAATACTGCCACTTTCCTCAAAATTTACCATTCCATTTAATTAGAAAGATTTCACATTACATCTTTGTCTCATTACTTTGTTTAATCACTTCCCCCAAGAGAATATCATCCACATATCATAATTTAAGCACAAATGTGGATTAAAATGTAAGATATTCATACTTTCATTCTATTACAGTAACTCAGAAATGTTTCAGTATCAATCTATTGTTTAATAGATTTAGTATTGTACTAATAAAACTTCTTGATTATAGAATTTGGTATAAAAAGAAATGCATAGTAATAACCATGTCATGTACCATAAAAGAAGGGAAAAACTCCCTTAGCTCTGTTTGATTCAGGGCATGAATCTTAACTGATATCCAACTTTGAGATACAGGGTGTTAAAAGCAAGGCTCAGGATTAACCAAGTGGGAAATTTCCTTTTCAAAAAGAAAATAGTGTAAGAGGTAAATAGAGTCAGGAGATCCTATCTAGTCCACATCAAGATCAGACCTAAAATTTTTCCCAGGCACAGACATTTACCTTTATCATTTCCCAGACTGCAGTGCATTCTATTTTCTACTATTGGCTTCATGGCAATTCAGATAACTATCCCTAGAATAAAAGCTCAAAACAATAGCAAATCATAACTCCAGGAATTTTACCTTAAATAGTAAAATTTTTACTTACTACAACTTAAAGCTTAAATACCTTTCCTGATGTTAACAGTTAACATTTCATTATCCTTTATTTATAAAATAAAACTACCCATATTCTGGGTTTTTAGACATATAGCAAATACATGATCATTGACTCATCTTTATTATGTTGAAGCTATATCTTTATACCACCCTATATATTTTCATAGCAGTCAAGAATTGCAATGAAAAATAGCTAATATATATTATTATTATTTGATTCATAACAGAATGTACTACAATAAATATTTAAGAATTTTCAAATATCTTTTTTTCATCAGATCCTTTAAAAATCCTAATTTATGTGGAACAGCATTCAGATTAAAAAGCTATTTTGCCTAATAGAATTTGTTACAATGGTCTCTCAAATTTCACAATGGAATAGAAATTAGAAATACAATAATAATACAAACAATAAATTTCAGATGACATCACTTTCATTTCCAAATTATCATATGTAAAAATAATTTATGTTATTATCTTTGAAATTTTAAACCATTTCAGCATTATCAGGCATGAAGCAATTATATTCAATTAAAGAAATAGCAATAATGTAGTGCTTAGCATGTGCCAGTCACTAAAGAATTTTATAATCATTATATTATTTTGATATTCATAACAACCCTGGGAAGTGGGTATAATTATTACTTTTTCTCTTTACAGTTAGTTCAAGAAACTGAGGTAAACTAAAGATAAGATACATTGCCTAAGATTATCCAGCTAATAAATTTCTGCAACTGGAATGTAATTCAAGTTTCTCTACATTTTTCCAGTATTTTTTATTTTTTCCTCACCATTTTTTTTTTTTTTTGAATCTGATCTGGATTGAAAGGGGCTAACAGGGAGAGAGTTTCTGACCTGGGGAAATCACAAGATTCTCTTTAGTTTAAGCAATATTTTCTTTTTTCATGGTCAGAAATGTCAAGGAAGGGTTAACAAGAAATTGAGATAAGGTGCAAACCATTTACCTATTTTTTTTCTTTCTTCCCTGTGGGATTACTTTCAAACTAGCTGCCTTTTTCATTCCCCTAGAACAATGAAGCTATTAATATTGTCATTTACTTTTAAAACTTTTATAAAGCCTAATCCTTAAAACAAATCCTAGAGAGTAGTACTCTAAAACTTACTAAAATATTACAGAAGGGAATGAGTTCAAGGACCAAGAAATTCTCCCCTGCAATCTTGAAATGATTAATCTTCAAACCCCATTATCTGTTAAATTGTTTTAATAGTTCCACAAACTTTGATTACCTCACTTTATTTCTTTAATTACAATATAGACAAAGTTGAAATGACAAGGGGAAAATGTCTTGCAGATTTTTTTCTTTTTCTCTTTTCTCATTAACAATTCTCCTGAGGAAAGTTTAAAGTTGGAGTAAGTCTTGCTTATTGTGACAATTGCTTCAACTTTGAAAGTTCATTAATCTTTCCCAGTATTTTAAACTCTTTATCTACAGCCTTTAAAAGTTTTTCTGGCTGGCTGCATTTTCAGTTTTTAAAGGTAACAGAAACTAGCTCACAAGACAAACACAAAACAGATATTTTACAAAGATACAAATACAGACAAAATGACAAAATAGATGCAAATGGACATAGTTCTAACAAAGCACTGGAGTCCATACAGAAGCTTGCAGTTACTGAGACCTGCAGTTTCAGCTTTACAAGGGTATGCAGTGTCTGTAAAGACACACAGAGACGCCAATTAACAAAGGTATGTAGCTTAAGAAAAGATATGTTTACCAGAGGAATCTGAGAGGAACTGGAAAAGCCTTGGAATTTTCCTCACAAAGAATGATGAGTTTGACCAAGGTGGGATATCAGAGAAATGGAGGAAGAACAAAGACAGATGATTTAGCAGATGAGCTGTGGTTGGATTCAGAAAAATAAATCTCTAGTGTTGCATATTTCATTCCCTGCTACCAGAGAGTACAATAGCCCAATTTCATGTCCTATCCCTCTTCTGATACCAAGTAATGTCAACTGGATCAAACTAGCCTCTAATGAATGACCAAAGCAAAGCAGAACAGCCTAGAGATAGGGGATTCATAAATCAAATAGAAGTTTAATTTCAAAGTGAGGGAAACAGCTTGTGAGCAAGAATGGAATCAAGATACATTTGTCAGGGCTCCTTCCTTCATGGGGTAACCCAAGGCAATAGGGGAAGATCTCAGTTTTTATACCAATGGCTACATAATGAACTGTAGCCCTGACAATGAGAAGTAATGGCAACAATGATACAAACTAGATTCTTAGTAGGGACTCATGATTGGAACATAGGTACTTACCCAGTATTTGTCTCAACTCAGAACACCTAGTGCTGGTCAAAATAATTCAATAATTATGTTATTCTGCCAGATGGAGATCTCCAGAGGGTGAGCACAATGCCAAGCTGAGGGCAGTTTACAAGCTAGGACTTAGATCTAGAAAATAGAGTGCTGAGGCAGCTAGATGGTGCAGTGGATAGAGCATCAGCCCTGAGGTCAGGAGGACCTGAGTTCAAATCTGACTCAGACACTTAAAACTTTTTAGCTGTGTGACCCTGGGCAAGTCACTTAGCCCCAATTGCCTCAGGGGGAAAAAAGAAAATAGAGTGCCGCCTAAAATCTTGGCAGAAATTTGATAGTTGTGGTGATAATATAGGCAAAAAGTGGTAGTCATGTAAGTTGAAGAAAAGGATTAGATGTAAGAGATGTCATGGAGGTATATATATTTTTAAAAGATATCCTCTGATTAGACACATGGAATCATGGAAAGTATGACCTGAAGATAATACCAAGATTATAAACTTTGGAGACAGAAAAAGTAGAGCTTTTGACCAAAATAATGAAGTTTGGAAGATGATTAGTTTTGGAGCCAATGATAAATGAGGTGTGTGTGTGAGGGGGTGTATTTGGGTATATTGATTTCAATATGGTTTGAAATGTCCAATAGGCTGCTGGGGATACAAGATTGAAGTTCAGGGGAGAGATAGGGTTTAAATGTATAAATACGTAAGTCATCAGTCTAAAGATGATAATTAATTATATTTGCTATGATGAAACCACCAGGAGGGAGAGTGCAAAAAATAAGCACAGAGTCTTGAGGGCCACTGAAAGTCATGTCTTTGTATCCACAGGGGCATTTCACATATGACAGTTGCTCAGTAAATATTGTGATTGATATGCCTTTGAAGTAATGTTTATATATTACCAACAATTGGATGAAAACTGAAAATTTCAGTTGAATATCTAGAAAGACTCTCTATAGTATCAAAATCTGAGTATTTATTTATTTATTACTTTGAGATTTAGAAAGTCTTTTTAAAAAAATTTTATTAAAGCTTTTTAATTTTCAAAACATATACATGGATAATTTTTCAACATTAACCCTTACTAAATCTTGTGCTCCCCTTCCTTCCCCTTATCTTTGCCTCTAGATCGTAAGTAATCCAACATATGTTAAACATGGTAAAAATATGTTAAATCCAATATATGCATACATATTCATACAATTATCTTGCTGCACAAGAAAAGTCAAATCAAAAAGAAAAAAATGAGAAAAAATAAAATGCAAGCAAACAACCATCAAAAGATTGAAAATGCTATGTTGTGATCCACACTTAGTTCCCACAGTGCTCTCTCTGGGTGCAGATGGCTCTCATCATCACAACACCATTGGAACTGGCCTGGATCATCTCATTGTTGAAAAGATCCATGTCCATCAAAATTAATCATCATATAGTCTTGTTGTTGCCATGTATAATGATCTCCTGGTTCTGCTCATTTCACTTAGCATCAATTCATATAAGTCTCTCCAAACCTCTATGAAATCATGCTGCTGATTGTTTCTTATAGAACAATAATATTCCGTAACATTCATATATCATAATTTATTTAGCCATTTTCTAACTGATGGGCATTCACTCAGTTTTCAGTTTCTTGCCACTACAAAAAGGACTGCCACAAACATTTTTGCACATGTGTCCCTTTCCCTCCTTTAAGCTCTCTTTAGGATATAAGCCCAGTAGAAACACTGCTAGATCAAAAAGTATGCACAGTTTTATAGTCCTTTGGGCATAGTTCCAAATTGCTCTCCAGAATGGTTGGATCTGTTCACAGTTCCACCAACAATGTATGAGTGTCCCAGTTTTCCCACATCCCCTCCAACATTCATCATTAACTTTTCCTGTCATTTTAGCTGATCTGAGAGGTGTGAAGTGGTACCTCAGGTGTAGTGGTACCTCAGAGTTGTCTTAATTTGCATTTCTCTGATCAATAGCGAAAATCTGAATATTTAGAGAAAAACAAAATAAGGGACTAACATTTTCCACTTTCAGTCAGATAGTTATCATGCACTCAGCTTTACCCTTTTCAAGGCAGTTTCTTTTGTTTCTGTTATATTCCATTTCACTTCTGTCTATTCACTTTACTTTCCCCTTCTTCAAGAGTTCCAAAAATATTCTTCCATATTAAAATGGTAAAATGAAAAGAAAGCAGGATTCTGAAGAAGACATGTGTGATCACCTTAATACTGCATATCCTTGAGCAAGAGACTCCCTTAGGCCCTCACTTTCCTGAAAAAGAGAGTTCATCTGGATAAGATCTAAATTAACTCTATAGGTATAATCTTATGATAGGTAATTCTATGCTAAAATACAAATGCATGGAATTGAAATTAGAAGAACTGAATATAAATCCTGGCTTAGTACAGGCTTTTCTTGTGACCTTGAGAAAATCATTGAATTTCTCCAAGTCTTAGCTCCTCATCTGTGAAAGAGGAATAGAATAGTAACCTTGACTGCCTCACAGTGTTGCTATGATGATCATATGAAATATTCATAAGAAATATTAGAGAGAATTGGTTGCATGTAAACCACTTTGTAACTATAAAATGGTATATAAATGGGTAGCTAAGTGGTGCCCAGTGAATGGAGCACTGGTCCTGAGGTCAGGAGGACTTGAGTTCAAATCCATTCTCAAACACTAACTGCCTGTGTAATGTTGACCATGTCACTTTTACCTCTCTTTGCCTCAATTCCCTAAATTGCAAAATGAGGATAAAAATTGAACCTACCTCTCAGGGATGTTTTGAAGGTCAAATAAGATAATATTTGTAAAACACTTAGCACAGTCCCTGGCACATAGTAGGTTGTATATAAATAGTAGTTATTATATAAATGATCAATAGTATTATAACTTTTATTGTTGTTTAATAATTTTTGGTCATGTTCAAGTCTTCATAAACCCTTTTGGATTTTTCTTGGCAAAGATGCTAGAATAGCTTTTCACTTACTTTCCAGCTTATTTTACAGATAAGGAAACTTGAGGTAAATAGGATTAAGTGACTTGCCCTGGGTTGCATAGGTAGTAAGTATCTAAGGTTGGGTTTGAACTCAGGTCCTTTTGACTGCAAGACTAGGACTAGGCTGACACACTAGCCATTGAACCACCTAGTTGGTCAGGCCTAAAAGATAATAATATTTCCATATCAACTTTAAAAGTGGTCTATACTGGAATATTCTAGAGTTCTGTCTTTGATCCTATGCTATTCTTTTGAACCTAGAGGGCAGCTAGATGGAACAGGGGTTAGAGCATTGCACTTGGAATCTGGAAGATTCATTTTCATGAGTTCAAATCTGATGACCTCATAATCTGAGGTTTCTGATCTGTATTATTCTAAAAATGAATTATCATTACTGTGACTACCATAAAGCCTTCTCTGACAGACTATGTAGCATGAATCGGTTTATGACCTTAACATAATCAAATTATCTCATAGTCCCATTACTTCATTCTACCTTCTTGACCTATTTAATCTGCTTTTGCTGATGTTGGGGACTATCAATGTGCATGTGCATTCTGTATACCTCTCTCATGGAGACATTGTGATAGTAAAATAAAATTATATTTGTAGCATCACTTTGAGAGCATAAGTGTCATATAAATGCCAAGGATTATTCTTCTACACTACCCAGTGTAGTCCTAGGGATATTGTTAGTGGCCAATAAACATTGATCTTGGTTCTTCTGTCTAACCTGTGCCTTTTGGAAAGCTGCCCAAACTTTCTAGACTGCTCAATACACTTGCTGAAAAATAGCACAGTGCTTTCAAAAGAGTTCATGAACCTTGTAAAAATGTCCAATTTATGTCTAACAAGGTATTGGGAGGATCCAGTTCATTAAATGCTAATGATGATGATCTTCTAATGCTAGTTCCCTGAAATAGTTTTAGGGAATTGTCATTTCTTTCAGCAGGGATATAAAATGTAGAATGTCTCTTCATTTTATCCATAAGATTTCTGTACCAACCAAATAAATTTTGACAATGACATTATGAGTTATGTTTACTTTTTTCCTGGGAAAATGAATTCGATTCATGGTTTTGTGGTTGTCTTCATTTCTCCTGTAACAAAATTTTTTATGAGGAGTCAATCCACAATATCTTCTGGGTATTTTCTAATACCAGAGTGGGCTTCTTTCCATCTATAAAGTACTCTTGATATTGTAATTTTGTGTCTGAGAATTACAGGATTTATACTTCAAATATAAATTACAAAAATGAGAACACAAATAAGAGGAGAGTTAATTCATGCTTGGCATGTTTTGTGTTTGTATTTAGTACAGCAAAAACTTTACTATCTTTCTTCAAGCATCTATCTTCATAATATTCATATTATCATATATTTTGCAATTTCCCTATCTGGACACATCCAATCATCTGCCAAATATTGTCATTTCTAGCTTCACAAGATTTCTCACACCTGACTCCTTCTTTCTATTCACACAGTAACCACTTTAATAAAGATTGCCATAACATCTTACCTAACTTTCTCATTGGTCTAACTTAAGTCACTCCTTACTCCAATTCATCTTCCACACTTCATTCTGATTATTTTGCTCTTAATTATTTCATGTCTTTCCATGTTTTTTTTCCCTAAAAATCAATCAGCTTATCATTTCTTATGATACAGTAGTATTTCATCACAGTCATATGTCATAATTTGGTTAGTCATTCCCCTCAGTGGGGATCCCCATTGAGAATTTTCAGTTCTTTGCAACCACAAATAGAGGGGATATAAATATTTTAGAGCATATAGGTTCTTGTCTTTTTCCCCTGGTCATCTTGGGAAACAGACCAAATAATGGTATTGCTGGGTCAAAGAGTATACACTCTAGATTAAATGATTGGATCAATTCACAGTTCCATCAACATTGTTTTAGTGTTCTAATTTTTCCATATCCTCTTCAACATTTGCCATTTTCCCATTCTAACATTTTAACCAATCTGATAGGTATGAGATGACAGCTCAAAGTTGTTTTAATTTGCATTTATCTAATCAATAATTATTTGGCATATCCTTTCATATGAGCATTTATGATTTTGATTTATTCTTTGAAAAACTGCCAGTTCATAGAATTTGGCCATTTATCAAGTAGGAAATGACTCATATTCTCATAAATTTAACAAAGTTCCCTATATATTTGAGATATGAGGCCTTTACCCCCCAAAAAGATCATTGTTTCCCCTAAATTTTATGCTTTCCTTCTTTCCTTTTATTTTTACAAAAATGTGTAAATTCAATGAAAACAAAACTATCTGCTTTGCATCTCTCAATGTTCTGTATCTTGTTTATACATTTTTCTTCTAACCATAAGTCTGATAGGTATTTTTAAAGGGATGGTTAGTGAACATTTAGAAGAAAAAAAAAAAAAAAAACAGTTGTTAAGAGGTCAAAATAGCTCTATCCAAACTAACATTTCCCTTTTTGACAAGATTATCAAACTTGTATACACAGGAAAGCATCAAATATTGGTTTCATGTGCAGGAATGCCCCAAGGCAAGCATACCATTTTACTGTCTCATGAGGGAATTTGCTGACCCAGAGGTGAAATTAAGAGTAGTTGTAATAGGCCTTTCTTTAAAAAGAAGGATATGGAGTAATATGCATCCCAAAGCATAGTAGTATATTCTGGCCTCTCAGATCACACTCCACCAGAACTCATGCAGATAGATCTGGGGAATGTTATCAGTATACTTTACATACATCTTAGATAAGCAATTGTTAAAGTCTTTCACACTATTGTTGGTGATTCTATGTATTCAGAACTGGCTGAATGGTTAGATCCAAATCAGAGTCAATGGACCTCCTAATGTCAACTTAATAGCAGATTTCTATTAGAAAACAGAAGCATATATCCTTAGCTCAGGTCAATGCATTGATCCATGTATTGAATAATGGCTTATCAAATTTATAGCTAACATAAACTTGTATGGTGAGCTAATAGCTTGGGTAAAAGGATCAAGAATCATAAGGACATTTGTAAGCTAAAACACTGAAACAAATCCAATTAAATGTAATTTAATAAAGAAAAAAGTCTTACTCTTTACATAATTCCAATTTGTTCATAAGTTTCCTAAGTTCAATATGAGCAAAGCATCTGTTCATTGATATGAACTTCTATGTAGCAGTTTATCTGAAAAAATATTATGGAAATAAAAAAAAGTGGTTAAAAGGTTATGAACAATTTTCAAGAGGTAATTTACAAAACAAATTAAAATACTTGAAATTTCAGGTAGGAAATCAGAAATGAAAAAAAAGGGAAGAAAAAAAGAATGGAGAGGAGGGAAGTGAAGAGAAAGAAAAGAGGAGAGAAGATTCAATGTTAGAGAGCTAAGGAAAAATAAACACACTAATAAATTGTTAATAGAACTGTTAAATGGTCCAATTACTCTGGAGAACAATTTGGAATTATGTAAGAAAAGTGACTGAAATATTTATGCCTTTTGACCCAGAAATTCTACTTATCTATATACACCTCAAGGAAGTGGAAGATAGACAGAAAGTTTCAATATATAACAAATATTCATTGAAGCACTTTTTGTAGCAGCCCAAAAAAGTAGAAGTAATGGGGCAACAAGCCTTTAGTATGCCTTTACTGTGTACTAGATTCTATGCTAAATTCTGGGAATACAAAGAAATGCAAAAAACAAAACAAACACAAAACCTAGGTCCTCAAGTAGAGTATATTCTAATGGGAAAGATAACATGGAAATAACTTAATCTGTGTTGAAGAGTTGAAGGTTATCTGAAAGAGGACAGCATTAGAGGAGGCAAAGGATTAGGTATTTATTTTCAGAAGTAACTGATATAAAAACAAAAGAAAAGGATAAAAATATTATTTTTATTATCTAAAGGCTTTTAGAGGAATAAGTGAATAAGCATATAATTCATTACAATAGATTAAAACTTCAATGTGAGTTAACTGTGATATGGTATCTTTAAAAAAAAAAAAAAAAAAAAAGATAACACAACCAATCTGCATTAAGAGATGCTTACCATACTAGTCCAGAATTGTGATCACCCTGTTGTTTTCTGCCCTAGTTATGCCATATCTGAATAATCACATTTAATTCTGCTGATCGCATATAGGAACAATGCTGATAAACTAGAGAAATAACTAGACCAGGGGCAACCAGAATAAACAAGGATCTCTAGTTAATTCCATTTGATCTATTGAAAGAGCTGATAATGTTTAACCTGGAGATGAGAAGCTATAAAGAAGACATAGAGGCATATTAAAGAACAGGAAAGACTGTTATGGAAAAGGGATTAAGCTTGTTCTGCTTGGCCCCAAAAGGCAAAATTATGAACAATGGGATGAAGTCACAAAAGTGAGAATTTAACTTTCAGATAGGAAAAATCTTCCTAACTACTAGAATTATCAAAGAGTAGGTTGGGCTACCTCAGGAGATACAAGGTCCCCCCTTATCATTTTTTGAGCACTTTCTGTATGGATAGACACTGATTATGTTGGAGGGTAAATGATGAAAAATAGTCATCATATAAAAAGAAATAGAAGTCATAAGAAATTTAGGACAGAGATTAGCATTCTTAAATGAATAAACAAAATGCAAAGTTGAACCTTTGCAAAATATTCCAGTGTTTTCCCTCACTTTGCTGATGGTTTAAGATAATTGTTCTTTAGCCCAAGGTATTTTATATATGTGTGTGTGTATACACACACACACACACACACATACACACACACACACTATAGTTAGTAGTTTAATGATATTGACCTGACTCTCAGGAATCTGAAGATTTTCATCTTGAATTATGGCATCCTGGAATGAGATGAAGAGAAATAACATCTGTGCAGTCAGAGATTTAAAATAGATAGATAGATAGATAGATAGATAGATAGATAGATAGATAGATA
>JAJPUD010000209.1:493824-516381 GCA_023553655.1 Myrmecobius fasciatus | reverse complement strand
TATATATATATATATATATATATATATATATACAGAGAGAGAGAGAGAGAGAGAGAGAGAGAGAGAGAGAGAGAGAGAGAGAGAGAGAGAAACCATAACCTACAACTAAAGGACTCTGGGTCCATGGAGACACAATAGCTACCTAGGAGATTTCTTCAGTATTTAAAACTTTCTGTGGTTTTTGTTTTCTCCTACCCAGAAATCTCACCGGGAACATTATAATCTGGTGCCTTTTTTGTTCTTCCTTAGGGAGTATTCAGTTACCATAGGCCACCGAGGTATGGACCATAAAACAAACATAATACTCACAACAAAGGATACAAAAAGGACAAACCCATAGATAGTCAAGAAAATGTTCTCTTCTTGTGAGCCTCATTCTCCCCCAGAGAACTATAAGCATCTCTACCACATTGGGATCGAGTTCTCCCAAGGTAGGAAAAATACTCAGAATCACTAGAGAGTTGACTCTTGCCCCAATCTTGCAGAAATTCAGGTCATATGGTTGACAGTGACAATAAAGGGTAAAATTTGCATTTGCTATGACCACATTATGTCTCTGTGCCTTTTTGCTCTTTGGTTCTAGCCCCTCCATGGGTACTTGGCTCCAGGAGTATCTTGTCATTCTGATCTCTCTTTTCCCTTCCATGCTCCATTGAACCACTGCTACTGCCTGCAGGTCTGTACAATATCAGTCTCTTTCCAGTCTGTGAACAGCTTAGGGTCACCTGATCTCTGAGAACCACAGAATCTCACAGTTGGAAGGAACCTAAGGATCGTCTAATCCAAACCATATTCCCCTCAGTAATGTAGAACTTCACATTAGTCTCTTCTAAAACAAAACAAACAAAAAACAAAACAAAACAAAAACTTATTTCAGTTTGTAATAGCACTAATTATTGAAAGATTTTCCTAATTCCAAGTCTATTTGCACATTTGCAACTTCTATGCCATTTTTTTTAGTTTTGTCTTTTAGGGCTATGCAAAATAAATCTAATCCCTCTTAAATCTTTCATATCACGTCCAACTCTACACTTTTTAGATTAAATTATTCCTAGTTTCTTTAGCTTATCCTTTCATGACATGAACTTTACCATCCTGATTGCCTTTCTCTAAACATTAGCCTATCTAAGCGCTTCCTAAAATATCCCCAGAACTAAATCCAATGCCCCAGATGTGGTCTGACCCAGGCACGTTACAGTAAAACAATCATTTCACCATAATTGAACAATGCACTTCTTTTAGTAAAGTTGGAAATTACATTAGTCTTCTTTCATTGCCTCATCATAGTATTTGTTCATATTGAATTTGTGGTCCACAAACATTGCCAGATCTTTTTGAGATGAACTTAACTACAGCCATGACTTCTCTCTTGAACTTGTGGAATTTAGTTTTTCTCCACCTAGATAAAAGATTTTACATGTATTTCTATTAGATTTCATCTTATTAGATTTGACTCAACAATTTATCCTGTCAAGTTGTTCTTTTCAATCCTAACTTGGTTATAAAATATATTAGTTGTCCTTCTAGCTTTGTGTAACCTGAAAATTTTGCCAAGCATATTATGAATACCTTTATCTAAATCACTCATAAAAGTGTTCAATACCACAGATTCAGTGCAAGGTTCTGGCCCATTCCACTAGAGATTCTTTCAAATCTACATCAAATTCTACAATTCAATTCAGCAAGTATTTATCAAGTACCTACTATATATTATGAACTATTTATGACTATTCTTTGAATCTAGCCATTCAGTCATCTTGTTCCCTTTAAGAGTAGCATTTTGCTCTCTTCACTGCCCCATTTTTTTGTCACCATTATCTGTTTCCTGCTACTTCTGAAATATTAGAGTTCTTTTGGGATGAGCTAACCAGTGCTTACATGCCTCTTGACTATTTAACACTTTTCAAGCTATTTTCTGGTTATCTTTTCTCTAGATCTAGCCTGTGTTCAAATACACAGATATACCAAGACAGCTGTGAAGACCTCCTGATTTGACCCTCTCAACTGGCATGTAAGAGATCCTAACTATTACCTTTAAAGTGCTACTGTCATTCATATGCGAATGAGATGCAAGGAAATTGGGACAGTGGCCAGCTTTACCCTTTTCTCTGTGTGACCACTTTTTTTCAGTGTTTCTCTCACAATTGTCCCTGTTTTGGCCCCTCTTTCATCAAGCACACTGTCCAACTCTGAAAAGAACACCCTCTTTCATTGGGATCAAGGCTCCAGACTAGTGACCGAGTGGATAGAGTGCTTGGTCCAGAATAAGGAAGATGCAATTTCAAATCTGGTCTCAGACACTTACCAACTGTGTGATTTTGGACAAGTCATTTAATCTCTACCTCTACCTACTTCAGTTTCTGTAAAAACAAGTGTAATAATAGCACCTATCTCATAGAGTTGTAGTAAAGATCAACTGAGATATTTGTAAAAATGTTCAGCACAGCAAAAGAAAAAGTGGGTAATAAATAAATGCTTATTCCTTTTCCCCTCCTTCTAAGGCTCAAAAAGATCTCAGAAGTGACTTATTTTAATCTCTGTTTTATATTAGGTAGCTGAGTGCTAGACAGATTAAGTTATTTCCTAGGGTCACACATAGTAATTGTCAGGAGTAGGATTTAACCCACTTCTTCTCAGTCCAGAGCCAATTCACTTTTAGTTGTTGTTGTCATTGAGTGATTCAGTTGTGTCTGACTCTGGTTCTGACTGATTGACAATGGTGGATTTTGTTTTGTTTTGGCAAAAATACTGGAGTGGTTTGTCATTTCCTTCTCCAGTTTTATGCAGATAGGGGTTAAATGATTTGCTCAGGATCACACAGCTAGTGTCTGAGGTCAAATTTGAACTCTGATCTTTCTGATTTCATACCCAGTGTTCTATCCACTAGTCATCCTAGTTGCCATGCTTCTTTCCAGTACACCAGAATCCTAACAGCACAACTGAATTCTACTGAACTCATTCCTGATTCAGGGATAATCTCCTATGTGTTCAATACCTCAGTCTCAGAATCTGAAGGGGGAAAACTCTCTTATATTTGCCATTTATTTGCCTTTTCAACTCCTAGTCTCATTTATTACTGAAGAAGGCTATGATCAGGCTATAGAAATATTCCTGCAACTTAAATAAATCTCAGGAAAATCTGAGCTGCCCCCAGAAAGCATAGTTCAAAACTGGCAACCAATGTCATAATTCTTCCATAAGACCAAAGGTTTACACCTCTGTTACAGAAACATCCATGAAAATTCTCCTATCTTGTATTGTTTATCTGGGTTCTTAACATTGAATAGTGCAATTCCAACAGCTGAGAACCAAGCTGGGAAAAAATCTATATTCTTGATAAATTACAACCTGAAGTTACTTTGGACACATTTTTCAAAAACTGTTACATCCCATAAGAATTCTAACATTGACCCCATTTTCCTTTTTTTTTTTCTCTTGTCTGTGGTTCCTGATAGCCCTAGAGAATGCAAACAGGTGCCTGCAGCACTTACTCTCATGGTTTAGACACCAAAATAAAATGAGTATACAAGAGTTAGTTCAATAATGTCTTTGAAACATTTATTTTGTTTGATTTTTTTCTTTTCTTCTTTTGTGTGTGTGTGTGTGTGTGTGTGTGTGTGTGTGTGTGTGTGTGTGTGGCAATTGGGGTTAAGTGACTTGCCCAGGATCACACAGCTAGTAAGCACTAACAGTCTGAGGCTGCATTTGGATTCAGGTGCTTCTAACTACAGGATCAATGATCTATCCACTGCACCATCTAGCTGCCTCATTTTGTATGATTTTCAAGAGGCAAAGAGGACTAATGCAAAAAGTGCCAGATTGAGGGTTAGAATACCTGAGTTCTGGTCTCAGTTCTGTCTAGCTGTCAAATCTTGGAAGG
This sequence comes from Myrmecobius fasciatus, assembly GCA_023553655.1. Classification (NCBI taxonomy): domain Eukaryota; kingdom Metazoa; phylum Chordata; class Mammalia; order Dasyuromorphia; family Myrmecobiidae; genus Myrmecobius; species Myrmecobius fasciatus. The sequence continues at coordinate 512,501 of JAJPUD010000209.1, read as the reverse complement.
TCATTTTATTTCTTGAAGACTAAATTTGTTTCCAGAGGCAACTGGGCACAAGACCTAAAAGCCAGCCTGGAATTCAAGAAGACTCAAGGTCTATCTCTGATATGTGAAGGCTATGGAACCCTAAGCAAGGCATTTAACTTTTAAACATTTGGGTGATCCTCCCTCAACACACCTCTTCCTATCTGAAAAAATCTAGAGGACTAAATTATAAAGTAGTTGCCAATATTCATTGATAAAGGCAATTTCCTTACCAGAAAGCTCCCTATGTTACTGAAATCACAGACCTTTTTCAAAGACAAACCAAACAACCAACCAGAAATCTCATTCAGTTATATCATTTGCAAAATAAAAAGAAATAATATTAATACTACCTACTTCATGGTGAAAGTACATTATAAAAGAATTAGTTCTGTTGCTTTATTTTTTATGCTACCTAGTTTCCTTTTAGCCTGATTTAGCTTTTTGAGGGCCAATGTTCTTGACTATTTAAAAATATATTATTTTAATTTAAATATTTTGTCTTTACATCACCTTCATTTTCAATATATACCCCCTATCCTCTCCTTTGCCCCAGAATCGGTCCTTGCATCAAAGACTATTTTTAAAAAGAGAAACAGTTCAGCAGAGCTAACAAGCACTTCAGCTGAAGCTGACAGTCCATATACACTATTATTCATATCTGATCTAAAGTGACTTCTAACAACCCACAATTATCTGCTTCACCATCTCGTCCCAATGGGTTCTTTCCTTTTCAATCAATCAACAAAGCATATGTTCAGCTATATCCCTGGTACTATGCTAGGCCTTGGAGAAAAATAAACAAAAATAGAGAATCACTCTACTTAAGGAACCACAATATAAACAAGAGAGTCAGGAAAATCTGAATTCAAATCCTGCCTCTGACCATTATTATCTCTGCAACTCTGGGCAAGTTGTCTGACCTGTTTGCCTTAGTTCCTCATCTGTAAAATGAAGAAAATAATAGCACCTACCTCTCAAGGCTGTTGTAAGAATCAAATAAAATAATGTGTAAAATAAATATGCAATATACAAAATATGTAAAGCATTTTGAAAAACTTAAAGCTCTATCTTAAATGCTATTATTATTAATATTAATTTAAATGTTGGGGCAGGACAGAGAATGTTGAAGAGGAATGGCCTTCATATAACACTTTCTAGAAAACATGTATATAATAATCCTTTTCCATTACACATGGTTACCCTATAGCACAGACAAAAAGGTCTCTGGTAGTTTTTGTAAGATATTCTTAGTTATTCAGGTTACAACTTAGTTATAACTCAGCTGTGATAACAAATATATGGCAAAATTTCAAAAATTTGAACTAATAGAAGGAAAGGTCAGTTTGAATGAAAGTAGAAAAGATTTTGAAAATGCTAATATTTTTTTTTTATTTTGGGGTATAAATGGCAATCAAAATTAGGTCAACCAAAGTATTATCTAAGGGTTTGTTAGGAATGTATATAATGAAAAGATTAAGGAGGCAGAGTACTAGGGAACAAGACACTGATCTAATTCTAGTTCTGCCACTAGCCAGATATGTGACCTCACAAATCATTTTGACTCTTTAAAATCTTTGTCCCTCTTTAAAATCCAAAAAATCTGGAAAAACTTAGATGAATTGGAAGTGAGCAGAACCAGAAAAACATTGTACTCAGTAACTGCCACACGGTGTGATGATCACCTATCATAGATTTAGCTCTTTTCAGCAATACAATGATCCAAGAAATTCCAAGATTCACAACAGAAAATGCTAACCACATCCAGAGAAAAAACTTTGGAAATTGAATGCAAATTGAAGTATACCATTTTCAATTTGGTTGTTGCTGTAGTGGTGGTGGTGGTTTCTGGTTCTTTTTTCTTTTATTCTATTTCTTCTTCCACAACATAACTAATATGGAAATATATTTAATATGATTGCATATGTATTACCTTTATCAGATTGTTTGCCATATTGGGAAGGGGAGAGGAGAGAGAGGTAGGGAAAAAATTTGGAACTCAAATCATAAAAAATGAATATTGAAAAAAATCAGGGATGCTAAATTAAAAAAAAATACATTTCTACTCTGGGTGCATCTGAAATACAAGATTGTTTTTGTTCTCTTAAGTTGTTGAAACATCTACTCCTATCCTTTTGTTTATTGAATCACATTTAAACAAATTCTTTCTTTGGAGTTAATGCAAGGGTGAATTAAAGTGTAATCTTTGTCTGAATTATCACACATTTCTAGTTAATAGAATCTGAATTAAGGAGGTTCCATTAGACTAAGTAAGAAGTGCATCAGCACAGAGAACAGAAAGAAAATTGTCCATGCAGTCACTTCTTGCATATTCTCTGTTGCTTCACATTCTTCCAGAAGGTACAGCTTGAGTAGAGAAGCTCTGGATTTGCCTCTAAATTGTCCCCATGAGGTAATTAAGCACAGTTTCTTATTTCCTAGGAAGTCTCCCATATGGGTAAAAGATGTGAAAGATCAAGATGACATATGTGAAAATGTGTCAAGGAAAAAAGAAAACTCACTGATTTAAACATTAAAATAAAATCAAGATAAAAATGAAACTATCAAGGGAGTCATAAAAAGTTAGCTCAAGGCCAAAGAAATGTTGCTTTTCATTTCTGTATAGTAGATGAGAATTTAGTACATGAATAATATTTCATCAAAATGTATAATTTTAAAGATTTATCTTATGAAATTTGGTTGAGCATATAAAATAGTCCAATAAGCTTAGCAATGCTGATTTAGCATTTATTCAATATGCAGAATTTACCATGTAGTGAGAAAAATGAGATGGAGATTATATATACACATAGCTTTTCATGTGTGTATATATGTATACATATATATGTGTGTGTATAGATATATAAGTATATATAAATGTGTGTAAGTAGCATGGATGGGTATGTATAGGATATCTGTCTTATTCCTTGCCAAAATTCCATGAAATTGGATAAATATGTAACATATTTAGTTAATATATAATTATTTATATTAGCATAATACATAATTAATATAATCAATCACATAAATACAATATGCAATTAATTATATGAAACAATATATTTAATTTATTTATTATTGTATATATAAATACATATTAAAATAATATAAATATAAGCTAATTATATGTTTGGCATATAATATACTTAACAATATATCAGTATATCATAATATATAATCTTTCAACATATTTGCTTTCAAAGGAATGGGACTAGGAATAACCAGCAATCATTACCCCATCTTTTGTTAATGTTCTCAGGCTAGGAGTTTATTTTTTATTGGATGCCTAATAATACTAATTTAAAGATCTTTAGCACATCCCTTTCTTCAGGCATTGACATAGACACAATAGAGGTTTGGGGGATAGCATATAGAAAATGATCTCATACTCAGCCTAAATTTTTCTTTGGTTTATCAGATTATTTCATTGCATTTATGATGCCTAGATTGAATTTAAGTATTCCAAAAAGGATCCTATATGTCTATAAGAGTCACAGAAGACTTGGTTCACATGCTAGTCCAGCCATACCCTTTGTTTGATCAAGAGAAAATCAGTCAATTTAATGGGCTTCATTTTTCTCACTTGTAAAATGAGAGACTATGATAATATAGCCTCTTTGTTCCCTTCCAATTAAAGGTCTATGATCTTATTGAATTAAACCTCTTATTTTTGTTTTCATGGGTAAAGTGAAGATGATCTTGGGACAGGTCCTAGAAATGGATGGACACAAATCACTTTAAAAGGAATGACCATACAACAAAGAGACCCAAGAAATGGAGTGTTTAAACAATCTAACCTGAGTTTTATGAAGCTGTCTAAATAGTTGAGAGAAAACTGCAGCTTCTTACATAAGTATATGGAGAAATTTTTTCCCTCCAGAACTTCCAGAGAATCAAGGCACAAACATGCTTAATGGTTGAAGAATCAAAATCAATCTATTTTTTTAATGTCTTAGTCTAACATCAGATATTCTTATAGCACCCATCACTAAACCCAATCCTTTTTCTTCATCCTTAAATAGCTTTTTAGTCTATAGGGATTTTCAAGTATTAACATTTATGACACTTTGATCTAAAATCCTATACCTTGCAATAAATTAACTTGACAAGTTAGTATTATAGAATCTGCGTAATTGAGTCACTTGCCAATCTACAAGATTCATGAACCAGCATGCCTATTTATATTACATATTCTTCTTCTTATATTACCACATGACCACTGAGAAAACAAATATGGAAACAGAATAATATAAAAAAGTGAGAAATTATATATAATGAATTATATATCATATAGTATAAATATATAATGAAACAAATAAATAAATAAATATATAGCATGATGACTATTATATGTATATATATATACACACACATATATATAACAATATAATATATAAGAAATATTTTAAAATGTCATTCTACTCTCAAAAATTGGTGACTGAATGTGGTATAGAGCATTACTATGATAGAGAGCCAGAAAATCCATATTAGAATTTCTATTCTTCAGCTTGCCACCTCTCCAGCCTTCAAAAAGTCACCTACCTCTCTAGGTTTCAGTTTCTTCATCTGTAAAATGAACAAATTGAGCTAGATGGTTTTAAATCTCTTCCATCTCTAAATCATATGATTCTATAAACTCCTTATGGGAAAAAGATAGATGTACTCTGATGAATATGAGTTTATAGCAACCCCATCAAGGACACTGAGGACACTTAAATTTTGCTTTAGATGATGTTGAGTCTTTAATCACACTTTGCTATTCATCTAGAAAACTCCCTGAAGTGTCTACATTTTTTTAAAAAAAATTTAAGAACTATAGACTGGTGACTTTTGTTAGTTTTCTGAAATTAGTTTTTGCAAGCTCTTCAGTACCCTGAACCTCAGCCCTCCAAATGGAAACACCACAGTTAGAAAATGAATGCCTTACTTAACCTCATTCATAGGAGGGCATAGGAATAAAAGGGACAAGCCACTGAATTAACATTTCTGCAGGGATCCCACATCTCCATTTGAAAGATATTGTAGAAAGGGGAAGTTTTCTATTATTAAAGGGATAAAATGAAAAATACAGTGAATCTAATGTTTCTTTTTTCCTACAAAAATTATTTTTACTTTCTTTTTTCCCACATGCCCATCTACATAGGTTTTAATATTTTTTAACTAGAAAAAAAGAGGAAAATTAAAAAAAAACACTGGAAAACAACTAGATATGTACCTATCCTTTCAGCAAACTCATAATCTTGGTAAAACTTTTTGGTGTTTGGGAGAAAATATTGAAGGTAAATGATTAAAGATATCTTCTCGAGATTCTGAAATGTATGGGCATAAAAGGGTAAGCAAAGGACAAGCAGTTGTTACTGGAGATTGGCTTAGCATTTGGGGAATTTTTGCCACAGCTTCAATATAATTTAAATACTCAGGCTTGTGAGACAGTTTTTTGGTTGTTATTGTTTTTTATTTTCTTTTTTTTTCCCTTTGAATGTGTAATTATAGGAAAACTGGCATTTTCACTTAAAGGATGTCAGTAAGCAAATTAGAAGTCACACTTTGTAGGGGTTTAGTAGGAAAAAAGCCCTTAAGGTCTGATATCCCACACTGAAGAAACATTTCTCATTTTAAAGGTTAATATCCAACCTTCTCTCTTTGTAAATGAATTACACTGCTGCCTGGTTCAATAATATCTGCTTAATATCTAGGATGCAACTGTTGGGCTTTCTTTTAACATTATAATAATTTAGGCAATTTTCACTTTCTCATTTCATTTGGAGGGGTGTGTGTGTGTGTGTGTGTGTGTGTGTGTGTGTGTGTGTAGTGTGTGTAAGTTCACACACTGCATATGCAGTGAAGTAGAGGAAGAGTACAAAATGGCAAATAAAAATCTAGATTTTTATCAGTTTTTTTTTTCTTCCTTTTAATGAAAGACAAGCTTTAAAAAGGGACAGAGTAGGTCACAACAAACATGTTTCTCATGAAGTCATCACCCTGTAAGTGTAAGATACACCAGGAGGGGGGAAAATGTGAAAACTGGAAAGCGTAAGCCAGCGATTCTGTAATGAATTTATTTTGAGCTTTATGAAAAGCATTCTTTGTTCCTACATAAAGGGAGTACTTTGTAGTTTTAGCCTGTTATTTTATCTTAACCCTCAATCTGCCAGGGTCTTTTTGTTACCTTTCTCTGATTCAGGTTTTGTGTGCTAAGACATTCAATGGAGGATTCCAGCTGGGTTTGGTTTTGGAATTTTTTTTTTCTTTTTGGTAAAGTGATCATCAAGGAAGGAATGTATTTGTCAATTTGGGACAACATAACCACACTGCTAAACCTTAATCTTTGCTTGTCTGTTTCAAAAGCAATTTCTGTCGGAACAGATGTAGGATGTGGTCCTAATGTTTTGAATAGTAAAAGAGAATTTGGCAGGTAAGCTGCCAAATTGTGCCATCATTGAGTTCTACCACTACATTTGAAACCTAGATTAGAAAATTACTTCACATTGGCAGTGCTGCAATTTATAAGGGTGGATAAGTTTTTAAAGGGGGAATGAAAATCATAGCTGAAACAGGGCCAGAAAAGGATTAGTGTTGCTATAGGAGAGTGGAGGATGAGACAAGATTCCTGGGGCCTTGCTCTTCAGAGGGCCTTCTGACAGCCTAGCAGGAATAACTCAGGAATCTCAGCTATTAACTCCGAAGGGATGGGTGGGAATGTGAGCGGTTGTTTAAATACACACTATTAGAGACAAACATTGAATTAAGCATAGAATCAGTGTCTCTTATCCTTCACTTTATTAACTAAACTAACTACTCTGCATAATTTTACTTGATGAAGGGGATGAATAGAGCAATATCAATTCAAACATATTTAGCCATATTTTTAGGAATTGCTGTCTTTGTTATTAGGCACTGTTGGCATTTCAGGTTTACTGTGGGTTAGTAACCTTACTCTGTGATACTGAAGTATTTGGCCCTAATGTCCACAAAGAGGCATTGATTTGTAAAATAACACTGTGGAATTATATTCAGTCATTCCAAATAGGACTGATCAAGAAAGTTCACAAATGAAATCCTAAAAGTTAGCAGATTATCACTGACTAAAAGCTGAGGGGCTAACAGGTCTGAACCAATTTCATTTTAAAGTGTCTAATGTGTTCAGCCTGTACTACACAGAAACACAATATTAACATGACTTCAGTGGCCTTCCATGGAAAGGTCACTGATACCTATGGCTTTTGAAGGCAGGAGAACAATGAAGCCTCAGGGATTTAAGAAAAGGGAGAAATGCCTTTCAGCCTGTTCCAGACAAAGCCATTATCCTTCAATAATTCTTTTATTCCTCTCTTGAATTTTTATAATATAGGCAAAAAGTAGGGAGAGAAAATAAAAAGATTAGAGCCCTAGAAGCCAGACTGTTTCATGGAAGAACAATAACTATACTGACTATTTAACTTAAATGTATCACCTACGGTCCAACCTGCTGCTGATGCTTGTAACTAGGCAGCTTCTCAGGTAACAGGCATTGTCTGTTACCTGGGCCTTTCCACCCTGGTAGAATCTGCCTGAGAGTGTGTTCTATTGGGCTTCAAATGTACAGAGTCTCTGCTGAAACATCATAAGGTATCAGAACTCTCAGTCAATAAGCATTATTAAGTGTTTTGATTTGTGCTAATCCCTAGGTTACAATGAAAGGTAAAAGATGGTACCTGTCTTCAAGGAGCTCATAATCGAATGGGAGAGATGATGTGCAAACAATTACAAGCTTGGTATATACAGGATAAATTGGAAATAATTCATGGAAGGAAGACCTTGCAATAAAGAGGGCTTGGGAAAGTCTTCCTGAAGAAGGTAGAATTTTTAGACAGCCAGGAAGAAAGCCAGCAGGTGACAGTGAGGAAGAAAAACATTCACAGCTGGTGAAAATGTCCAGAATGAGGACATGGAACACCTTGTTCAAATTAGAGCCCAAAGGTCTGAGTCGTTGGATGGCAGAATACATGGAAGGGAGGAGCTCTTAATCCTATGGTAATTTGGCCAGTCCCTCTCTCCCCCATTACCTAGATAAACCTGAGGAGAAAACTCAGAATAAATAAAAAGAAAACTGTAATAAAATGAAGTCACTGGGAGAAGCTCCTAATAGATACAAGGCTGAAAGGGACTTTGAAAACCCTCAACTATCTTCATTGGACAGATATTTATTGATTTGTCCCAGGTCACACAGTTAATAAGCATCCTGCTTGTCTTCAATTTTGTGATTCAATTTAACATAAAGAATCCATTATGGCCAAAACAATGTGATAGATGGCAAGTGTTCAAAGATAGTGGAATCTGTCTTTTCCAAGTTGTTACTTTTGCCTCACCTTCCACACAAGGATATTTTATATCCCCCATGTGTTAGTGCCCTCCCTTGTACTTCTTTCCTCTTTATTTATTACTTCACTATTTATTTGATTTGTATACTTATGTGTGTGTGTTGTATTCTTCATTTGAAGATAAGCAAGTGAGAATTATTTCCTTTTTTTCACATTTGCTTATCATTTGGTTAATGAAAAATAATATAATCTCTGGCCTTGAAAAACTTATACTCTGTTAAAAGCAAAATTATCTATACACAGATAAGTCAAAATTGTAACCTATCTGTATTTGGTATCAGTCCTATACTTAGTCTTAGAGGATTGTCTGTAACCCAGAGAGGTTAATTGATTTATGTGAAATCATATAGCTAATAAGTGGGATGGCAGAAAGTTGGATATAGAATCAGGAAGACCTGACCTTAAACCCTGCTAGAGATACCTAGTAGCTGTGTGATCCTGGGAAAGTCCCATATTTTCTTTCAGCCTCAGTTTATACATCTGCAAAATGGGGATAATAGCACCAACTTCACAAGGTTATTGATCAAATTAAATAACAAATCTTAAAGAGCTATATTATTTTTAAGAAATATAATTATATATAATACATAATTGTAAAATATAATATGCAAATATAAATATGTAAATATATGTATAATATATCATATAAAGACATTTTTATAATCATCATAGTGCTAAAAATAATTTTGAATCTAGATCTTTCTGACTGTAGGCTTAGCATTCTTTCTATTACACATGCTTCCTTATGTCATCAAATATAAGGCACCTATCCAGAATGTGATGGGGAAATGGGATCTACCTAGATAAATAAGATCTTTTAAAAAGGGAAGAAAACACTTTCATCTGAGGTGAAATTAGGGGCAGGGGGGAATCAACTGAACTGAGCCTTAAATGAAATAAGGATTCTGACAGGATAATGAGGGGAGAGAGTAGAATGGGAGGGGGGTAAGGGAGAGATTTGGCTTATCCCCAGGCATTTGGGGAAGAAACTGAATACTGAACTCAGGGAATAGCTAGTAATCCATTTGGCTCACCATATCCTGCCAACTATATGATAAAGAGTAATGTGAAACAAGGCTCCAGAGGCAGGCTGGAACCAGATTGTGGAGGATCTTAAATGTCAGGAAGGAGTTGGGTATCTTATCCTAGAAGCAATAGTGAGCCAGTAATGATCTTGGGGGAAAGGGGGAAAATCTTTGAGAAAGTGCTGGATATATGGTTTAAGAAAGAGAAGAAGCAATGATAACTCCAAGTTTTCAAGACTCGATGACTGACAGAATGGTGGTATATTAAGATAAAGGGCAATTAGAGAAAGGAAGCATTTAGGGACAATGTGATAAGTACAGTTTAGGACAGCATGCATTTGAGGGGTACTGATGGGATGCCTAGATGAAGTGGAAATCATAGGGTTTGGAACACAGTGGCCATTTAGACCAATTTTCACACACACACACACACACACACATCCACTCCCACATACATACACACACTTTTTTTTTTTAATAGATGAAGAAAACTTAGGCTAAAATGGCTGTGATTTTCTCAAGATCATCCAAGTCATAATCTCAGAAACAGAATCTAAACCCAGATTATCTAATATCAGTACCAGTGCTCTTTACACTGAATTATGCATCTGGTGGCATAGGGGAGGGAACACTGGGCACGTAATCAAGGAGTCCAAAGTGCAGATTGTCCCTTGGACTCTTTCCATCTGTGTGACCTTGGGCAAGTCATTTAGCTTCTACTTGCCTCAACTATAAAATGGGGCTAGAATAGCAGCTCCCTGTAAGAATCAATTAAAATATTTGTGCAAGTGCTTAGCACACCTAATGCATAGTAGGTACTATAAAAATGCTTATTCCCTTAACCTCTACCTTCTCATTGATGTCTAAGAGGTAGAATATTGGAGATGAAGAATTGGGATTCTAGAAACTGGTTAAGGCAAGGTTTCTTCACCATTTCTGTGTCATGGACCCTTTTGGAAAGCTGGTGAAACTTATGGATCCCATATAAGAATAATATTTTAAATGCATAAAATAAAGTATATATCATTAAAAAGGAAAACAATTATATCGAAATAGATATCATGTGTGTATGCACATGTGTGTGTGTGTGTCACAGGGATATCTGTAGAGAACCAGCACATTTTGTGTCACATAGCCAATTATGTGACGATTAAATTTTTCAATGTTTTAGATGTTTTATGCATGTTTGTTTCTTATTCCTATTGCCAAACTACTAATACTCTATCTCATAAACTATCTCACATTAGTTACTTTATATTTCATTTTGTGCATATTTGCATAGGTTTATATCTAGATAGATAGATAAATTTAGAGACACTCCCTCCCTCCCCCCCCCCCATTAAGAACCTCTGGGCTATTAGATACATTGATTTGGCAGTGATTTGCATAAAAGTAATCAGTGTTAGGAAAATTGATAAAGAGGATAGGAGGAAAAAGGGGTAAGATTTCTGGGTTACAGAGGAAGAAAGAACCAGAGAGCAATGAGAAATAATGAGGTAGGAAGTGGACCAGAAGAAAAAAAAAAGTGACCTAGAAGACAAGGAAGGCAAGAGAATCCAGGAGCAAGGGTGCGTTTTACTGAGGAAACATCAAGAAGGATGAGAACTGAGAAGTATTCCTATTTAACAACAATAGGTCCTCAGTGACCTTTCAGAGAAAAGCTTCTGTAGAGTAAATCGGTAGTGAAGATGTGGAGGGAGAGTATAAACTGATCTTCACTGATCTTTAAACTGAGTTTAGCCATGATAGGGAGAAAAATAATAGCTAAGTAGATGGTAGGGTCAAGCAAAGGATTTGTTTTATTTTGTTTTATTTTAAGGATAAGGGAAACCTGAGCTTTCTTGGAGGGAGCAGGAAATGAAGCAATAAATAGTAGGAGACTGAAGATGAACAGAAAGAAAATGATCCTTGGGTCAAGTACTCGAAGGATACATGAGGTGATGCTGGTAAATATTCAACAACCTACTCTCTGGAAGAAATATCTACCAATATATATTTAAGTTTAATCTTCATCATTATCATTTTCTCCAACACTTTCTTCAGTCTGAGCAATCAACAGAACAATAAATCAGTCCCAGTTTTGTAACATTTGAATATTTCTGAGATATAAATATTGACACTGAAAATTTAACAATTGGTCTCTAGGATGTCCTGTATCTTGCATTTTCCCAAAGGACATATTAGAAAGCTTAGGAACAGGCCAGAGAGGTCTGTAACGAATCAACTTGTTTTGTATCACATAGCCACTTACACAATGAGTTTTTTAGATTTTTTTCACATGTAAAAATTTTTGCTTCTTATTCCTATTGCCAAACTACTAGTGCTCTCTCTATCTCACAAAATAGTTTATATTTAATTACTTTAAATTTTATTTTGTGCATAATTGCATGTACTTATTATCTTCTCATTAGGAAGGATTTCATTCTTATAGTTGTATGCCCAGTGTCTTGATCAAATTATATCATTTCTTAGTTCTGATCCTATTTCATTCATTGTATTATCCCTGCTGGTTTTCATATTAACTAGTTCACAAAAGGTATTAACTATGTGTTTGTTGATTTATTTATTAATTATTACCATTCACAATATTAGAAATGGATATCATGGCCTACTCTCTTTTTCTTTGACTTACATAATTCAGTTCTGATTTAATTCTAATGAAAGTAGCAGAGCAGAGTACATAGAGAATTCACTTTGAAGTGAAGAAGAAATATCTTCTAAGATCTTGGATAATTGTTTGCAGTGTTAAAAGGTTTATGTTACAGACAAATGGGTAAATATTTTGATGCATTAATAGGTATTATAGTTGATAGGTAAACATTAATTTTATTTGCACTTAGGTGATGGAATAAGTAGATAGAGTTCTGGGCTTGGAGTCAGGAAGGCCTAAGTTTAAATTCCATCTCAGATGCTTATTTAGCTGTATGACTTTGAGCAGGCCATTTAAGCTTTTTTTGCCTTGGTTTCCTAAACTGTGAAGTGAGCATAATAATAGCACCTACTTCACAGGATTGTCCTTAGGAATATTTGTAAAGGGCTAAACATAGTACCTAGCACATAGTAGGTGCTTTATAAATGTTAGCAGTTGTTATTATTGTTTTTTTTTTTTTTTTTTTATTTGTTTTTTTTTTTTTTACTAAACTCCAGGTATCCATTTAAATCTGGTCTAGTTTTGCTCTTTCTTCAGTGCAACTGTGAAATATTCAACCAAGGCAGGAGTCAAACAATATTCTAGTTGGCTAGGGAAGTCTTCATGTACAGAAATACATTTACATAGTTTTATTAACTAGAAACTTGGCAATTGTCCTTGGCTTTTGCCTAAAAGCCAGGTCTCTTCAATAATTCATGTTAGGAGTCCTAGTTTAACATACAAATGCCCGAGTTGTCTGAAACTTGGCGGTTAAACAAATGTGATCGTGAGGTCATTATATTTCAGTTCTCATTTCCTGGGCTATGTTATGGAAACAGCTTGAATGATGCATTTTTTTTTCTCCATTCAGCCATTCATTTGGCTCTGTTAGTATTACTATTGAGCTCAGACAAAAACTGAAAATTAAAAGCCAGAACAGTTTATAACTTAGGGAATTTTGTTTCTTGTGGCACTGTGGGACTTAAAGACTATAAGACATGTGTGTATATGTGTGCACACTCCACGTGCACATGAATATATGTGCTTGTGTGTTTATATTTCAATAATAACACATACCAAAATTGACTTGACTTTCTCCAAAGGCATGCAATGCAGCTTGACTGGGCTGTGGTTTTCCTTTCTTTTGCTTTCTCACTTTTAAAATATGCTTGGCCAAGATTACAAATAATTCTCCCCCACTGCTGCCCCTACCTCTTCCTCTCTCCCTCTTTCTCCCTAGGAAAAGGAACCAGCATTCTAAGAAAGGGCAACAAAAAGTTGGGCTGGTAAAAATCCCAAATTAAAAAGCATTCCTTCCAGACAATTAAAAAGGTCTTGCATTACTGAAAAATCTAGCACACATGCAGGCACTCTGATAAATACGGAAGTATGTTTGATCTCTTTAGATATACATCAGTTGTTTTTTGGGACTATCTCTTCAGAGACTCTTTAGAGATTTTTAAGATTATGAAGTGTCCCATAATAGCAACTCTTAACTTGGTGAATAGGCACTGAAACACATACCTGCGTTACTAAGGCTTTTTAGTGTATCAGGTATTATGAGTTAAACCTGAAAGTACTTGAAATTCCATTAAACTACATTCATTTATTTAGGAAAAAAAAAGCCATTTTTGGAAGTTCGTCTCTATAGACATTGTTAAAGTGAGGAGACACATTTATGTAATTTAGGATTAATGGTTAACTATTAAGGTACAGATTTCACATAATAAGGGTTGATGCTTGTCTCAAGAACAAAAATACTCTAAAATCCAACCTCAATGTTAATTACTAACTCATAGAATATAATTTAAATCTAATATAAAAATACCTCAAATTTCCAAAAACCTGTTTACAGAGATTCTGAACATATTCATGTGGGCAATATGTTAAAATGAATGTAGTATGGCCACCCCAAGAGAAGTAAGTGTAAAGTGGTTAAGCATGTACTAAACATATTCATGTTCAGTCCTTTCATTTCCTCTATTTGAGGATGTTAATATATGGTAACATTACCTTGATCAGGATAATTTAAAATAAAATATAAAAAGCCCAGAATCAATGTGTTTGATCTGCTTATATGTGTTCTTTTAAAATATATATAAAAAAATTAGTTGTCTTTTTTTTTTAAGTTCATCTTGGTAACAGTGCGATGTGCTTTAAAAGGTAGGAAAAGCTATTTTCCATTAAAAAGGCTTCCAACAGGTACTTGAGTTTTTTTAGCTTAATATACCTGCCAACTCTAAACTTTGGACAGATCAACAATATCAGAAAAATTGCATTTAGAATGGTAGAATGAGCTTCAATTAGTCATTTCCCTTTCTTAAAAGGAAATGAATTGTCCACTTGGTGAGACTTAAAGAGCTGGTAAATAGGGAGGACAGAGAAGGCAAGGAGGGACTGAAGAGGAGTCTTTTATCAGCAAGTAACAGAATAGGGAACAACTAAGTTTAAAGCAAGTCTTGCCAAAAGATAAGCTTTATTTGGACAATGGGATCCCTGGAGAGAAACTGAAGCTTATCAGAAAGAGAGACAGAAAGGAAAAAAAGGGAATAAAGAAAGCTGTGTTTACTCTTAGGCTCTATATGTATACACATTCATACAAAGACACACACACACACATATATACACATATGGGTACACACATATATTTGATACATACCATGATTTTATTGATGTGAGGAACTCCTGAATTAGAAACTCCCATTCACACAGTTCAGCAATTTATCTGTAATTTAGAAAAGTGATTTGCCATACTACCAACTTGTAGTTGGAATCAGGACTTGATTTCAAGACTATTCTCACTATCTACTATGCCTTGCTATTTTGTGTGTATGTGTGTAGCAAGGACTTAATAATAAATTTCTATTGATTAATTATGTAATTCTTTGTTAGCCACCAGTTTAACACTATTTACAGAGACACTATTGTCCCCTTTCTGGTGGTCCGATTAATATATTTCCTGATCTGAAATAATTTAAAGTTCAAGTCTACCTCCTAGCTATACATTTTGCTAAGCAGGTAGCATAATAGATAGAATGCCAGGCTTGAAGCCAGGAAGACTCACCTTCCTAAGTTCAAATCTGACTTCAGACACTTAGCAACTATGTGAACCTGGATAAGTTAATTAACCTGTTTGCCTCAGTTTTCTCACCTGCAAAATGAGCTAGAGAAGGAAATTGCAAATTATTCCTGTATCTTTGCCAAGAAAACTCCAGATGGTGTTACAAAGGGTCAGATGTGACTGAAACAACTGAAGAATAACAACAAATCATAGTTCTGGGTTTTTAGGTAGATGAACCAATACGTTATCAAATGTTACCAAATGAACCAATATGAACCAAATGTTACCAAATGTCTTGTTTCTGTACTAACCAAAACGATAAACTACAATTCCATCTATTAGCATCTAGAAATCTTTCATGAATCTTGTGTAACCAGAGTAAAGCTCTGGCTACTTGATGGTTCAATGCTAGACTTTTTTTAAACTGCATTTGACCTGCAGATACTTGCAGCTACTTAATCTGATTAATTAAGAACTACTTCTTCCTTTTTTCTCAAATGCTCACTGGATTTAGGTATAACTGTCTAAACTGAATAAAACAGGAATATTGTTCAGGACCTGAGGTTTGTATTTTTTGTTTTGTTTTTGTGAGGAAGATTGTTTTGCTTTAAAATATGAAATGAGGGTGATTTCAGAAGACCTGGATATATTAAAAAAGGGGGGGGGGACTGCCAACCTTCCTGCCAGTGACTTGGTATGGAGAAAATTTTCAGCTAAACTGCCTGTTGTAGTACAAAAATTTTCTTAGTAATGGTTTACAGATGTGCTTTTTTTTTTTTTTTTTTGGCAGAGAAGCTTATGTTCTTAGAAAATTGCTTCCTTTTAAAAAAATTCTCTATGGGGTAAGACCAGAGTATGCAACAACAAAACAACTTGATTTAAAGGGGGTAACGTTATCAAACTGCAATAAGCCAATGACATTATCCAATGGTATTTGTACTTTTTGAAGTAAAAGAAAATGCTGCAATAAATAAGACTACACAGTGGATGGGAAAGGAGTGTCTATTTCTTAACCTAAGTTACTTTGGGCAAAACTTAACCTTTAGATATTATTTTTCTCAAACATTTATAGATGTTTTCAGAACTGTAATTGAATTGGCAAAGTGTGAGGTCATAGGGGAATAAATAGTAGGCTTTGTTTTGAACAAAAAGAAATTTTTTTTTTGTTTTTGTGTGCTTTATTTTATTGTTGTTGTTACTTTAAGAAAGCATAAAATGTACCTGTGGAGGTGAATGAATAATCTTGAATGATGGGAGATGTTGTTATTTGTCTTTTGGACCATGACATCAAGGAAGTGATGCTGTGATTTTCAAGTGAATTGGATTTAAGTGAGGGAGGGTTGTGCAGGGTCACCTGCCTCACTTTCCCTTGATATGGATCAAGAGGACTGGAGATGAGCCTGGATTAAATGGGAGCCCTTGGCCTTTTTAATCTAAGGTCTTCAACAAGTCTCTATTTGACTGAGGCTGCACCCATTCATTGATTAATTCAAGGTAGCAATGAGGCAAAGAATCTCCTCTTTCACCTAGACCAAAAAAAGTCTAAATAAGGCTCAGTAGGAAATACATTCTTTATATATATATATATATATATATATATATATGTATATATATATATATATAAACAACAGCAAAACTTGTTAGAGACATGCTTAAGAGAAATGTAACTGAGTTGTGTAAAATTTATATAAATGTTATTGTTCAGTTATTTCAGTAATGCCTGACTCTCTATAATGTCATTTTTAGGGTTTTCTTGGCAAGATATTGGAATGGTTTACCTTTTCCTTCTTCAGCTCATTTGACAGGTAAAGAAACTGAGGCAAACAGGGTTAATGACTTGTCCATGTTCACACAGTTAGTAGGTGGATGAGGCTTTGGGACTCCAAGTACTGTGCTCTATCCACTGTACTACCCTTGCATATATACATATTGAACAGAACTGTGTTTTCACTGATACAAGAAATATAAAGGAGTGGGCTCCTCTGATTCCTCCCTCCATTTTTCCTATTTCCCTAAGGCCCTTCCTACCTTCCCCCTCCCCACACTCTGCCCCTCTACAATGAAGATAGCAGATTGGCAGCTACTCAGCAATGTATAGTCTTAGAGAGTTGCTGTATGAGAGGCAGCATATAGTTACACTATCTGTAATCAAGTAAATTTTATTCCTTAAAGTAGAAGAGGAAAAACTTAGAATTGTGAATTTGGCATTGGGAAGAGTGTTAGAGGCCATCTGGTTCAGCCTCCTCACTTGACACATAAAGAAATTCAAAAAGTCGAAGTTATTTGCCTTTGGCCACAACCCTATGGCCAGATGGATGATTTGAATCCAAGTCTTTGATTCCACCTCTTAGCACAGTTTGAACAATACCACATTGCCTCAAAGGAGTACATAATATAGGACCTTTAAAAGAGTTTTTTCCCTTTGTACTTTATAACATTATTTAAAATGTTTTATTAAAGTGTAGATCTCTTCAGAATCTTTGGCTAAAAACCACCTCCTGCCTCCTCTCACCCTTTGCCCCCAAACTCTTGTTCCAAGTGTTAATTCTTGACCTTTCTTCCTTCCAGACATTGCTATGTTTCTGTGGTACTGTGTGTAATACTGTTGAGGGTGATGTAATTATAGTTGTGAAAGCAGTTTCTTGATAATATTTCATTTTTCTCTTCTTAACTTTCTGGAGGGAAAAACATCTTATCAATTATCTAAGCACTCAGAATCCTTCAGAGAGATACACTAAATATTATTATCGCACACATTCTTTGAAGAACTTGGGGATTCAAAGTGTTATATAAATGTTTACACATTATTATATATTATTATTGTGTGGACCAAAAGCCAAAGTGGGATCAAAAATACAGCCAAGGAATAAGAAATGTGAAGCCCTTGGAGGCAATTTTTTTTTTCTAAAAGATATGGAGTTCTTTATAACTTTCTAACTTTTGAAGGCAGTCATTTGCAGTCATTAAGTTGGTCTTCCACTGAAACCCTAAAAGCCTCATAAAAGAATGGAAGTGAACCTTGGTAGACCATGGCTATGACAGCTGTCTATGGTTTGGCAGCCCCTACAAAGCTATTATGGCTTCAAATAAGGAACCTGAGATGTGCTATGAATCTGCCTGCCAAGACCCAAACTAGACATTTATGGAAAGGTTCACCTCCCAAAAATTAGACAGATAAGTTTGTTTTATTGTTGCTATTTGGGATATTTGTTTTGACCACAATAATTTATAAATACTGTGCACTAATGTCTATGTTGAGGAACACTGAAAAATAATAACGGTAACAATAACAATAATAGCTAACATTAATATACTGTTTACTATGTGCTGGGCACTATACTAAGATATTTATAATTATTATCTCACTACATCCTCATAGCAACCCTACAAGATAGGTGTCATCTAGGGGCCTCAATGAATAAATGAAATACCCACAGTGAAGTCACTTTCAAGCCTGATAGTTTGGTGAAAGAAACACATGGACCTCTCTCTACCTCTCTCTCTCTACCTCTCTCTCTCTCTCTCTCTCTCTCTCTTTCTCTCTCTCTCTCTCTCTCTCTCTCTCTCTCTCTCTCTCTCTCTCT
>JAJPUD010000209.1:446924-493814 GCA_023553655.1 Myrmecobius fasciatus | reverse complement strand
CTCTCTCTCTCTCTCTCTCTCTCTCTCTCTCTCTCTCTCTCTCTCTCCCAGCCCCTTCCTTCTCTCTGGCCAATGAGGTGAAGGTAAGGGGGAAAAAAAATAGGGTACAATGAAAGAAGTCGTGGATCTGGAATAAGACATGCCAGGTTTAAATTTTAATCCTAATACTAAACTAGCTATGGGTAATTTATTTCCTTACCCTGAGCCTGAATTTCCTCATCTATTAAATGGGAATAATAATGGTACTTGTGCAATCCCACTGGAGTGTTATGAGGAAAGTGTCTTATAAACTTTAAAGAGAGAATTAAAGACATGTTTTAAGATAAGAATTCCATAACAGGATTAGAAGGAATGATGAATAATAGAGGACTAGATTTAGAAGGGAAAAATTGCTTTCAGAATCAGGAGACTCTTATCTATTATGGAATCTTTTTTGAGGATTGCTCTGAAATGATAGGCAATTCTCTTTCTGGTACCATGGCATAAATGCCAATCCTCTGGGAATAAGAAGAATGGATTAAATGATTCCTCTCTAAAGATGGATCATTCAGGTCTATGCATCTGTCAAAGGCCTTTAGCAGGACAGAAAGATGAGGAGGAAGACTGATCACTTGATAGAGTCTTAATTGACTGATAGAACTCTGGAAGAAAAATATTAAAATTTCAAGAGGCAGTATCTATTAGAAAATAAGAAATATGGACACTCACAGACCTTTTTCCATGGCAACACAGGGTAAAAAAAAAAAGAAAAGAAAAGAAAGGTAAAGGTTGTCAAGAGAAAAAAAAATATGGTGGTAGGATGGAAGAGAGAGAGGGAAAGAATGAGAGAGAGAAAAAGAGAGGAGTCAGAAGACCTGAATTTGAGTTGTGGTTCTAACACTTATTAGCTATGTGCAAGTTACCTCTTGTCCTTGAGTCTCAGCTTCCCCATTTGTAAAATAAGGAAAATTATACTTGTATTATTTCATCAGATTGTTCTGAGTAAAATGTCCTCTAACTTTAATGTGCTGCATAAATGTTAGCTATTTCTATTCTTAATTTGACATCTGTCACATAACATTATTATTGAAAGGTTGGCTTTACATCTAAAGAAAAAGAAAACATTTTCAGGGAGAAATCAATATGTCTTTCTTTAACATTTAAAAGAATTTTACTTGTTTTCCTTTGTAGTTTAAAAGAAAAAAAAATGCTATAGACAAAACTAGTGCCAGAATTCAGACACCTTAGAGTTTAGCTTGTTAACAATCTTGTTCCAAATTATTTTAAAAATGTGGATCTTAAGCAGAGTGTGAACGGAGTACCAATAGTGTAACAGTGTACAAGGAACTGGCTAAACCCCAAATTTGTGTCCAAGAACCCAGACCTCAAAAAAAGGAACCAAAACAAGTCTTCCACAAAGAATATGAAAGCAAACCTAAGAGGCAGGAGAAGTACCCCAAAGGAAGAGAAGACTACAGCTTGCAGTAATCTGTAAATGATTGCTGGCAAAATCTTGAGGCTTCAGGCTTGATCTGTGTTTGTTCCAAGAGAAAGCCAAGGAGGACGGTGTTAATAAAGAGAGATTTAACAGAGAGCTGTGCTTGGAATAAAGTGGGCTACAAGAAGGTCAAATTTGATCAGTTGGAGCAGATTACAGGGGCTTTAAAAAAAGGTAGTGGTGAAGAAATGGAGCTGGGAGTAATATAACACAAGATTGATTTTGGGGGTGGAGAGAAGCTGGGACAAGTGCTTATCAGCTTGAGAAGTAGGAAGGGCAGTGCTGGGTTTGTTGTCATTCCAGCCTAAGCGGAGCCCTCCCTCCCTTGGCTGCTTTCTTCCTCCCCACCCCCCACCCTCACTCCCCCCCTGTTGTGGTTTGTCTTCCCTGCTGGCTTTTGACAATGGTTTCCATAATCTCTGACTTGGATCCACTAAAAGACTGGAAAGTTTTAAGGTAGGCCTGTTTTTCTTCCTCTGCTCTAGTTGTTTGGGTTCAAACCCCTACTCCCCATCATTCCTTCCCCACCCACCTCCCCAAAATTAAGAGGAACTTGGGGTGTTTAAATGAAAAGTGAGCTCTGAAAGGGAGAAGAGAGACTTAGTGTAACTAGATCTCTTTTAGATGCGGAGAACCTTTAAGCAGATGTGGGAAGAGACTAAGAGAGAATTTGATATAGCTCAGCTTTATAGACTAGAGTTAAGCATTTTTAGAATGGTATGAGGGTAACTGGAGTTGATTCTGAGGGATTCATTCTCTGGGCTCTGTTGTGCTTCCTGGGAGGGGGCCGGTGGGGGAGCAGAATGGGGAGAAGGAGGCAGAAAATGTTCGAGGAGTGAATAGAAAAGAGACAGCTTTTCAGTAAATGATTTCTGAACATTCTTTAAAGAAAATGAATGCAAAAATAAACTGTCTTCCCTCTCCCCACCCTCACTCCCCACCTCTCTCCATCCTAACCCAGTTTGGTTTTAAAACTTTTAGAATGTCAAAATTGAGCTGGAAACTACTCAGTGGGCATAAGTGATTTGAAATCCTCCGGTCAATGTTAGTGAAAAATTGACTCCAACTATTGTATTTTAAAGATGAGGAAAATGAGAGCCAGAGAGATTTGAATCCAAAAGTGCTCTATGTGACAAATTATTATACCTTTCTTACCTACCCCTGGGGTGTCAGCTGGTTCTTTTGGAAAGATTCACACTAAATGAATTTTAACTCGATATTGCCTTTCATTTCCTGTGAATAACTCCCTTAGTGATTTTAATAAACAAACATCAACAGTCTGAGTAGTTTTAATCTGAAAAGTTAGGAAACAGTGCTTTGTTTTCCCATTTTCCTAATGAAGAACATGGATCTAAAGGAAAGGAGCCAAAACTTAGATAAGGAGCCACGTGTATTAAAGACTTTCTTTCTTGCCAAGATTTGACATGTCTACTATATTTTCAACTAGTTAAAGTGTGGGGTAAAAGGACCAGGATACTGAACTTGTAATGTAAGAATGTTTAACCTTGTCTTGCTAAATTCCAGAATTTTGGAGTTACACTGGTCAATAGGAAACATCTAGTCTACATCCCTACAGTTTCTTTCAGGTTTCTTATCCTGATATTCAACTTTAAAGAAAACAAAAAGAATATTAAAATTGAAGATAAATACTTATCCTAACTGCCTACAAGAAAACTGTTCAAATAAACTATGTCCTGGTTTCTCTTCCTCATTTGGGGAGTGGGGGTGGGAACTGTTAAAACATTTTATAAGATAATTTTTGGGGAGGGTTCAGTTTCCTGGTCAAGCCTTGAACTTCTCTGAAAAGTTTCTGAGGTTCTAAGATTCTATGAGGGGTCACTTATTCACATATTGTATGTGTTTTCTATGTTATTGTTAAGATCAGAGTGAATCTGACTTCGATTTTAAGGTCTCTGTGGCTAGGACAACAGTTGCAAAATGTAGAACTATGAAAATTTTTGTATTTCACGATCCCAGGTCTTACCCTCAATTACAATATGTCTAAATCATTTTCCTTCCTTGCCCCCAGGTGGCTCTATAGGATAAATTGGGTTTGTTTTATGAAAAGTAGGCAGAAGTTTCCATGTTTTATACTGAAAAGACCAAAAAAAAAAAAAAAAAAAAAACCGAGTATTTTCGCTGCCTATTTTTGCTGTAGCTATTTTCATTCTGTCCTCTTCTTGACATGGCCAAGATAAAGGTGGGGTTTTGGAATGATGTGAAAGCATTTTCAAAATATTAGAAGGAAGTGCAATGGGATGAATTTCTGTCAGCTAACAGCTTAGAAATTTCTGTGGTTTGGAAGTCATTAATTTTCTTTTAATTTATTCTCATTAATTCAAGAAGTCAAGAGGTACTGTGATAAAGTAGAAAGAGGTCTAGCCTTGGAGTCAGGAAGACCAGAGTTCAAGTCCTACCTCTAAATCATATTAGCTGCACAGTCATAAGTAGATCATTTGACTTCTAAGTGCTCCCAAACAACTCTCTGACTTAACTATAAGGAGGTAAAAAGGGATGAATTTCAATTATGGACTTTTAAGTTTCCAAATTCTGAAAGAGTCATTCATTTTCAGTTAATTTCTTTTCATTAATTTAACAAGCAGAATGGCAGTAGTGAGTGGTGCAGTAGAAAGAAGGCTAAATGTAGTTTGAAAGCCCTCTATCATAACAGTTTCGTCATATTTAAAATGGGCACAGAAGGGGAAAAGTTGGCTAGGTAATTTCTAAGATCCCTTCCAACTTTAAAGCTCTGATTCCTTAAGGTACATGAGTTGCAGATCTGCATTAATGAGTGGAATTTCCAAACTAGGAGTTGTCCACATCAATGAAATTATAGGTCCAGACTAAATTAAAAACAAACAAACAAAACAACAAAAACAATACTGTGGGGAGTATCACAGTCACCTAGTATTATATGGTTTATAAAGTGCTTTCCTTAGAAATGTCTAAGTTGTGCAAAGATTATTATATTCATTTTATAGGTAAGGAAAGTAAATCATAGAGAAATTAAATAATTTCTCCATAGAAATACAACCAGTAGAGAGTAAAGATACAACTCAAACCCACATCTTTTAATTCCAAATGTACTATATTAAACTGTACTATATTAAACCTGATAAGGGATATAAGGATGGTTTTTGTTCTCAGAAAATTTAGTCTTATTATGAAGACATACGCCATAAAGTACAAGGCAATGTTTGATGAGTGCCATATGAGCAAACTGATCTAGACATTCAGAGAGTGAAATCATCATCATCATCATATAAAGAAAACAATGCTACTTGTTTGCCTTTATTAATAAACAAGAGTTCTATTAGGACATGAGCAAACTGATCTAGACATTCAGAGAGTGAAATCATCATCATCATCATATAAAGAAAACAATGCTACTTGTTTGCCTTTATTAATAAACAAGAGTTCTATTAGGACATATTGTTGGTAAAATATTTTTAAATGGGGGCTAACAGAAGATCTTCTGTTTGGTCTAAGAATGTAAACTGTGATTCTGCCAACCATATCACTTCCATGACTGCTGAATTTAATGAAGTCACAAGTAATTATTTTAAATCAATCCATTCAAAACTGAGACAGAAAATAGAGACTATTTTAAGTCATAAACTATTCATGAGTTACGACTCCATTAATGGACTCAATTTTTATTTTCCATCTCTAAAATGGAAAACTTAAGGTTGGTCATGGTAACATTTTGTGTGTTCCAATGAAAATGTATTACAAACATCCTGAAACAACATTATAATTGTATCAAAAAGCCATAAAGCATGGCAGACCCTTTCTGCCAATAATGGAATTGAAAAACAAAGAGATAAAATTGTCTTGTCTGTGACATACTTTTCTGGAGATGAGAGAAATGAACTAACCAAATATAGAAGAAAGAATGCTTGCAAATATGTTAAAAGCAATCTGTGGGCATAAGGGACTTATGTCAGAAGCTGAAAATATGTCTGTAGTTGTTATGACCAAGGGCATAAAGAAGAACATTGCAGAACAGCAGCAGTATATAGAATCACAGAGGCACAGGATTTTTCATTTAAGAGAGATTTCTAGGCTGTCTTTATACTATAGATGAGGAAATGGATGTCATTAATTGGCTTATCCCAAATATTATAATTATCCAGTAACAAAGATGGAACCAGAATTCAAATTTCATGGTTCCTACTTCAGGACTCCTTCAAACATTACATTAACCTGTCTTCATTAGGATATTGTGCTTAATTTCAGAAACCTCAACCTGTAATTTAAAAATCAAGATGATAAAAAAAGAGAGAAACAAAAAGGACTCTGAAAAATAAAATTATTGGAATATTATCCTATTTAAATAAAAATTGTTCTAAATAAGAGATGAGTGTTTTTAAAGGTTTTACTAACCTAGTGATAGTATATGTTGTCCAATAAATGAAGAGATATCATTAAAAAGATAGTAATGTCCAACCAGGCACAATATTCATATAAAGCACTAGATTGATATGGCAAGTTCTAAAATATAATCAATACACACGGTATAAATACATAGGATATAAAGTTGCCCACTTGAGAAACATATTTCTCAGTTCTTCCTTCCTCTACCTATAAAAAGCATACTCCAGATAACTAAGATTTTAATATACTCTCTCAAAATCTGATAGACACCCATAGTTCAGACAAAGTCCTGTTTAACACATTTCTCCTAGTCTAGTAACTCTGTGGAAGGAAAAACACTCATGAGGCAAAAAAATGTCTTCAAAGTTGGGTGACAATAAAAAGATTCTTTTAATCTTCTCTGGCCAAGTAGCTCTCCTAAACTGACTTCAGCATTTAAAAAAAAAAACAAAAAACGAGTCCTGTAATGTTTCAAAAGTTAAAGATTTTATTATATCTTGTGACTGAGAGCTTAGTTTCATACAAATGAAAGTTGCCTCAAGAACATTTTAAAGTTTACCACATCCTTTAAATGTTTAGACTAGTTAGTCTTAAAAGTACACTTGTGCCTCTCTGTGTATGGGTGTATATATGTATGTATGTATGTAACTCACATTAATTAAATAATTCATGTCAAAGGAGGGAAAAAGACCAGACCCTGATGTTTTAAATCATTATTTAGCTTCATTGATTTTCTTCATTGCTTTCTCCAGTCTTTTTTGAATATATTTCCCTTTCACGTGCCTTTTAAATCTCCCAAGATGCATTCCAAATTGAGAAGGAAAATATTCTGTGTAATTCTGAATGAATGCCACATGGCGATACTCTTTGGTTCAAGTTACACAACATCTTGAAGATGTACAGTGTATGTTTGTGTGTGTGTGTGTGCATTGGGCAAGGAAAAGAGAAGATGAGGAGATTGATCTAAGTTTGTTTGTTAGTGTGGTTGAATAAATACGCTGATAGAAAATTATTATTCTAAAACTTTCAACTCCTTACTACCTTTCAGAATGTGAGTCCCTTGCCCTTGCTTATTACCTCTACACCTACCCAAGATAGGATGTACACAAAAATTCTCTCCCCCATCCCCACCTCCATACTAAGATCTTGTTAAGAAGCATTATCAAGTATTTAAATTCCTTGCAGGGTGGGAGAATTGTTTTGTAAATATAGATAAATATTAACAATATGCATGATGAATTGTGTCATTATATATTAATTACATGCATATATAATTTAGGATGGTGGAAGGTTATAAGCTGTATTTATCACCTCAAAACAATGGAAAACAGTGGCAGGAAAAGCAGGTGTACAGAAAAAAAGAGATATAGAGAGCATTAAGGATGAAAATTGGAGAGAAGAAAATAAACCAAAAATAGGAAAGATCTGTCACTATTTCTTTACTAAACTCTTTTCTCCATCAAAGAGAATACAGCTGTCATATTTGGATTCTAACATCATCATATCTGATGCTGAAATAGCATAAATGATTTCATCAGAAAGATGTATTACCTAAAAAAGGTGAGTCAGTAAAGAAATGTATGTGGGAAAAAAACAATGGACAGCTTACTTGCTTCATTGTTTTCCACACAGTTTGTAGTGATATAAGTTAAGCAAGATCCAAAAAACATTAAATGGCACTTGTGGAAGATTTATGGGGGAACATGAACAAAAGTTGCACAGCACAAGAAGAGATGGATGGATTTGACATGTTCCATTGGAGTGAATATAAGATTCAACAATAACCACCACTAGTATAGTGATATTTATGTAATAGAAATTTAATAATTGATTGTTGGATTGAACTCTTTATATTGATCTTTATTTTCTTTCAAGGGTACTCTATTCTCAAGTCTTCCAAAAATGACAGAATTAATTAAATTTTTTATTTTAGATGTTTTACCTCTGTATTAAGGGTATAATTATATACAATTTATCATAACTGAGTTTACTGACCTATATTAACATTAACAGTCATTTGAATAGTGTTGTGGAATCCAGGTATTTCAGTCAGTACAGATTGCAGGTGTTTTACTTAAACAAAAGCTTTAGGTCTCAGTTTTATTTTTAAAAACCCCCTCCACACATACATGCTATGCAAGAAAAATCAGACCAAAAGGAAAAAAAAACACAAGATAGAAAGAAAAAACTAATAAACAAACAAAAAAGTTGAAAATACTATACTTTGATTCACATTCAGTCTCCATAGTTCTCTTGTTGGATGCATATGGGATTTTCCATCCCAAGTCTATTGGAATTGCCTTGAATCACTGCTTTGTTGACAAGAGCCAAGTCTATCACAATTGATCATCAAATAATCTTTTTGTTGTTGTGTATAATGATCTCCTGGTTCAGCTCACTTCATTTAGCATTAGTTCATATAGGCCTTTCTAAACTGGAATATTTTTAACATCATTTAAAATGGAGCTATTGAAAAGCAGCATGATGTAATAGAAAGAATATTGACATTGGAATTAGAAGATAAGCCCAAGTCTTAGTACTGATACTAATTAAATGTATTAGCTATGGCAAATCATTCGTTCCTTCTATGCCTCAGTTGTCTTAATTATAAAAGAGGGAGAGATATTAACTAACCTTGGAAAAACACATTTTGTAAAACTTACTGAGAGCTATACATAAATACATCATTATAATCTGTATTGACCTTGGTCAAGTCACTTAATGTCTTTGGAACTCAATATACTGATTTGTACAATAAGGAAGTTGAACTAAGTGACCTCTAAGTTCCTTCCCAGCTTTTGATCAATGATTTCTTTAAAGTCAGATGTTGTAGAGGATGGAATATTGCATTGCAATTCAGAAGACCTGGACTCAAATCCTGCCTATTTACTGACTGAATAGCCTCTGGCACTTAAGCTCTATAAAACTTCAATTTCCTCATCAGTAAAATGGGGATAATAGCATCTATTTCTGAAGGTTGCTGTGAGAGTGAAATAAGATCATAAATATAAAAGTATTTTGCCCTCCTTAAAACACTCCATAAAAGTTTACCATTATTATCTTCTCTCTCTCCATTATCATCCTGATCAATAATAACAATAACAAAATGTTTAGGACAACAAAAGATCTAGAATATTTCTCCACTGAACTATTTTCCTTCATTTTTTTTTCTAAAGTTATCTTCTTCTCCAAGCCTGATTTCATTAATTCCACTTAAATATGGTTGTATTGTTTATTGCATAATTTGACCAGCACTTTTAGGACCACACTCAATCTGATGTCCTGTTGGCCCAGAAATGATGCTGGAATTAAATGAGGTATACCTCTTTTTGGTGCATTCTACACTTTTAAAAGGGGGCATTTCCTTAGCCATAGTATTCAACAAGGATGCTCTAGCACTTAGCTTGGGTAAACATGCCCACCACCCATCCCCATATGAAAATGTATCAAATGTATCAAATCAAAAAAGAATATGGTGGCTGGCTTGATCTTGGGATGTCTGCAAAGTCTGAAAGACCCCAACTCCACATGATGGTCTTTTTTTACATGCTTCTATGACCAGAGAATGATATCAATACCACCAGAGTTTATTAGAAAGCTGGGTGAAGGGAGGCACTACTTAGTATTGATACTCTAGGTCAATCAGCTCCAGAGAATAGCTTTGTTACCTTTTAGGAAAAAACTATCCTAAGCCATGTTGGGGTGGGGAAAGGTAGGAGAATCCTAGTATATAACAATCCTATCAAACTTGTATGTTGGATTCTCTCTATATAATTTGAATTATACTTTTATAAGTATCCTTTCTCCCTTTCTCCATTTTTCTGTCTTCCTTTTTTAGATGTGATAATAATATTCTAAAATAGGGAGCATGTCTTTTTTTATTTCAACTTATGCCTGCAAAATCATAATAGGTAGTAATTGAAAAGAACTCCAAAATTCATCTAATCCAATTTACATATTACTACTAGTACCCTCTAAAATGTCCCCCAACAAGTGGTTATTAACTGTGTGACCTTGGATGCTTCTTTGCCTCATTTTCCTCAAATGTAAGATGAAAATTGTGATGGTTGAATGAGATAGGTTTTAAAAAGCACATAGGAGGTGTTATACAAATACTTATTCCCTCTCCCTTACCTCCTTCATCAATCCCCTCCTTCAAGACTTCTAGTGAGGAAGAATCCACCACCTCTAATTGTTAGGAACATTTTTTTTTAATACATTAGATATACATCTGCCTCTGATAACTTTTTTTCATTGATCCCATTTCTATGCAATGAGACCACGAACTAGTCTAAGAAACTTCCACATGACCTTCTTTCTAGTAATTGAAAAGAGCCATCACATACCCACTAAGTTTTCTTTCTTCAGACTTAACACCTTTGTTTCCTTCAGCTGATTCTTATATGACATTCACTAATCCTGGTTGTCTTCCTCTACATGCTCTTGTTCCTTAACATACTTTCAAAAATGCAGTGCCTAAAACTGAACATAGTGTTCTTGACCAAGGCAAAATAAAGCAATGTACTTTGGATATGATGCTTCTTATAATGCAGCTTAAGAATGAATCAGTTATCAGATTCATGCAAAGAGCCCAGCAGAAAATGACACCATGTACATGGGGGAGATGGTGTCACAAACTTTTAAAAGGGTGTTTTGTGCACGCTGTTCTTATACTATATATACTATATATATACTAGTATACTACATATACTACCTTAAATAATATACTTTTATTTTTATAGTACTTAATTTTTTCCAATTATTTTTCCAAAGACAATTTTTTATTAAAGCTTTTTATTTTTCAAAACATACACATGGACAATTCTTCAACATTAGCCCTTGCAAAACCTTGTGTTTTAATTTTATCCCCCTTCCCCCACACCCTCCTTTAAATGGCAAGTAATCCTATATATATATATATATATATATATATATATATATATATATATATATGTTAAGCATGTTAGAAATATATGTTAAATCCAATATATGCATACAGATTTCTACAATTATATGCCACACAAGAAAAATCAAACCAGTAAAAAAAAAAAAGAAGAAAATGCAAGCAAGCAACAATGAAAAGAATGAAAATACTATGTTGTGAACCACATTCAGTTCTCACTGTCCTCTCTCTAGGTGTAGATGGCTCTCTTCATCACTGAACAATTGGAATTGATTTGAATCATCTCATTGTTGAAGACAGCCACATCCATCTGAATTGATCATCATATAATCTTGTTGTTGCCATGTATAATGATCTCCTGGTTCTACTCATTTTACTTAGAATCAGTTCATGTAAGTCTCTCAGGTCTCTCTGAATTCATCCTGCTGATCTTTTCTTATAGAACTATAATATTCCATAACATTCATATACCATAATTTATTCAGCCATTCTCCAATTGATGGACATCCATTCAATTTCCAGTTTCTTGACACTACAAAAAGGGCTGCCACAAACATTTTTGCACATGTGGGTCCCTTTTCCTACTTTAAGATATCTTTGGGATATAAACCCAGTAGAAACATTGCTGGGTCAAAGGGTATGTACAGTTTGATAACTTTTTTGAGCATAGTTCCAAATTGCTCTCCAGAATGGTTGGATCCATTCACAGTTCCACCAACAATGTATGTGTCCCAGTTTTCCCACATCCCTTCCAATATTCATCATTATCTTTACCTGTCATCTTAGTCAATCTGAGAGGTGTGTAGTGGTATCTCAGAACTGTCTTAATTTGCATTTTTCTGATCAATAGTGATTTGGAGCACCTTTTTATATGACTAGAAATAATTTCAATTTCTTCATCTGAAAATTGTTCATATCCTTTGACCATTTATCAATTGGAGAATGGCTTGATCCTTATAAATTTGAGTCAGTTCATATATTTTAGAAATGAGGCCATAAAGACAATTTTAAACATTCATCTTTTATAATATTTTGAACTCCAAAGAAAATATGCCTTTCTAAAAGCTTAAAAAAATAATGTATTATGTTTGGGGCTTATGTATCTATTTTATTATTGCTTCTTATTTCTCTTGATATAATCCAAACCGTCTTGATTATTTTCAGATCATATGATACCTAGCCAGGTCAAAGCCATTTTGTATTTTTGAGGTGCCTCATTATTAGTCCATATGTAAAATTTTATATCGATTCTTCTTAAAATTCTATTTAAATAGATCCAGTAATCATTATCATCTTTTGAGAATCTTTTGATGTCTGTCTCTGACATCCAGGATACAGCTATCCCTCCAACTTTATGTCATTTGCAAATGTGATAATATCATCTCTGTGCTCAATCAAGTTACTGATAAAAATGTTAAAAAACCACAGGGCCAAGGTCATATCCCTGAGGCAGTCCATGGGGAATCTCCCTCCAAAATGACATCAAGTTGTTAATGACCAGTCTTTGGCTCTGGTCATTCAACCAGTTCCAAATCTGTTTAACTGTACTATTGTCTAAATTACAGCTTTCTAGCTTATCTATGAAGATAGCAACAGAGACTTCAATGTTTCACTAAACTTGCTAAATTTTATTTATTATATATAGTCTCTTGTTCTCCCAGCTCAGTAACTTCTTAATATAAGAAATAAGATTAGTCTAATTTGACCTATTCTTTCAAAAATAAATAAATAAAATAAGAATTTCAGTGATGATTTTTTTCTTTAAATCATTGTCATTTCCAAGCAACCTTTACTAATAATATGAGGTTGGAGAGACAGGATGAGAACAGAGGATAAGAAATGTTATAGAAAATTCACCAGTCCACAGATCATGTCTTATGAAAGGAAGGCTTCACTGCCCTGGAGAGTGCTGAGGAGAGCAAGATGGTCATTGCCAACAAGATTGTTATTATTCCCTCTGCATTAATCAGTTCTTTTTGGGGGAGAACCAAGTCTAGAGTAAAGGTCTACTCCTCCACCATAGTTCCTGTACTTTTTGAAGAATAAAATTGTCACTATAGCAAACCAAAATTTAAAAGTAACCCTGCCTTTGACAGAGAGAAATCATTAGATGTTCAGATAATTGAAGGTCCCTATTACTATCATGTCAGACTAAATGACAGCGAAAGAAATATTGGTCTTGTCAAGAAGTCACTATTCAATATGAGAAGCTCTCTCTCTCTCTCTTTTTTTTTTTTCATTTTGCTTCATTTCCCCTTCTATAGGAAGGGCTTTGTACTTATAATTTAATTTGAAGTATTCCCTTTTACACTTCCTCTGTCACATGCTTCTATCCTTTAACCCCTGGTAGAAACTCATGATTCCTTTCTACCTCTTCAGTTCTTTCCCCACCCCCTGAAGCATTTATTTAGTTGTTTTTTTTTTTAACCTTGAAACTTTTTTTTTCCTTTAAAGGAACACTTCACTTCATTCTCTCTGATAATCTGGAGTTTAATAGAAGAGGATGTTCCTAGAACCCCTTGATCTCCTTATCTAGAAAAGAGAATATTTATTTTGTATTTTAAGTACAGAGAGGTATCATATACTTGTGTCAGAACTATCATATAGTTGTGACAGAAAGACATTCTATGCTAGTCACTACAAAATTTCTCTGTCATCCATTCTTGTTGAAAGTGATTTGGTTTTAGTTCTGTGTTGTGCTTATTAGTAGTCCTTGTGGTCAACTTTGGTAGTTGCCTTGTACATAACAGGAAAACTCAACAAATCTACCACATTGACTGATGCCATAGTCAGTTAAAGTATGCAAAGAAGTTAAATTCTTTATAAGTCCCATATAGCCAAGCATTATTAGAACAGAACACATAATTTTAGAGATATAAGGGCAACTACATATATATATATATATACATATATATATATATATGTATATATATATATATATGGATGGATGGATGGATAGATAAATAAAGCATTTGTTAAGGTCTTACTATGTGCCAATCACTGTGCTAAATGTTTGGTGTACAAATAAATACTAGCAAAGAAAGATACTCCATACCCTTATAGACCTTATATTGTAAGGCAAAATGACACATAAAAGGAAACTGTGCAGGCAGAAGGTAGAAAAAGTCTGAGAGCCAGAAGCAGAGCAAAGAAAAAAGTGAGCACAGATGGTCTATGATCTTATAATGGTGTCAGGCAAAACCTCACTGAGCAGAAGAGACACAGAGGCAGAAGCATCTCCAGTGTAAGAAGACTATTGGTGAACAGATAAAAAGGACTGGGAAACAAGGAGTGGAACCAAGAAAAGCAGTACTTTGAGGTTTTAGAATTCAAGTTTCTCATTTTATAGATGAGGAAACCAAAGTACAACTGAAGGCTCTAAAATGTCTAGGCACTCTCTATGGTTCTCCTTGAAAATGCCATTGTTTCATTGCTCAGAGTGTAAGTTAAACACCTTCATAGAACTCTTATCAACATTTGCACATAAATTAATATGGTCCCTTCTCCAAAGTGCTAAAGGAACCCCTTGATCTTTTCCTCCTCCATTTAGTGAGAGGACTCAAAGAATCATTGTGTTGGTAACAGAAAGAAATCCTAGATTGAAGAAAACAGAATTTGTTCTCTAAAAGACTACAATTCTTTATGTTTCTTCTGATTGAGTTAGAAGAGAATCTGTTGTCTGTGAATAACATTCTCTCCTAAAAGCCTCCCTCATATTTTCCTTGTTTTCCTTTCAGAAAGTAGAACATACACACACACACTCATACTCATACTCACACCAAAACAAAACAAAACAAAGGAGGGTGGTGAGAAAGGGCCTCATGGGAAATGACACTTTTGTTGAACCTTAAAGAGAATTAAGAATTCTAATTGCCAGTCATTAGGAGGGAGAGAATTTCAGGCAGTGGGGATAGCTTATGTAATGAGAAGGAGGCAGAAAATTTAATGTTATGTACAGGAAATAGTAAATAAAGCCCCCCCTTTTTTTTAAATGAAAGAAACATAGGATGGTGAGTGATACAATGTATTAAGCTCTTCTTTTTGCAGTAATACTTTGTCTTCTTCTTTTTTTTTTTTTTTTGCTGAGACAATTGGGGTTAAGTGACTTGCCCAGGGTCACACAGCTGTTACGTGTCTGAGACCGGATTTGAACTCAGGTCTTCCTGACTTCAGGGTTGGTGCTCTATCCACTGCGCCACCTAGCTGCCCCAATACTTTGTCTTCTGATGTTGAAGCTTCTATGGAGGAGAATTCCACATAAATTCAGAAAGGAAGTTTGTGACATTATTTTAGGAGTCAAAAAGCTCTGCCTCTATGGTCATATCCTTATAATTTGTATTAATCCCAAACCTCTTAAGAAAACCCATGAAAAGCCTATGTCAGTAATTATGTCATCACCTAAAAGTCTGATGCAGAAAACTTCTGCTTAATATTTATGCCTACATACTTGTTTACAGACCTGGGGGGGAAAAACAAACAACCAAACAAAAAAAAAAAAAAAAACATTTTTTACTGGTTCTTTGGGTTATCTGCCACTATAAATTCCAGGCTGCTCTGGACCATCTTGATTGGACATTGTTATGTAAAATGCTAGTCCTGGAAACTTATGCAACTGTATAGTTAATTGCATGATACAGAAGGCAGAAGTCTTGAAATATGTGTGACTCAATAGAGTCAGTGACTCAATCAACAAACATTTATTAAGTATTTACTATGTGCCAGGCACAATATCTGCTTTAAGGGACAGATACAGGCAAAAAGACTGGCAGTTCCTGTTCTTAACAAATATGCTTTCTAATGGGGAAGTCAGCACATAAAAGGAAGGTGAAAAGGAGTGAGGTGAAGGCAGCAGTATATTAGAAAGGAGGTAGGTGTCTGAGAAGCTTGATTAAGTCCAGAGAAGATTATCTGGTGGCAAATGAAGGGATGATTGGCTTAAGCACCTTCCTTAAATGAGGTTAATAAAGAACCTCAATAGAAAATCAATAAGCAAATGGCCAGGATAATTTAGACTATTCACAAATAGGCAAAATTATTTATTTGCCCATTTCATATGCCCATTTATAAGGAAATTGCATCATTACAACAGAAGGTCGTCATCCTGTTATCTTGGCCACAGTACCATAATACATCTCCCCTTGCCTCAAATTTCCTTCCCCATCCTATACCCAACAGCCAAAGAAAAGCCAAAGCCAAAACAGCAATTGCCCTTCAGCTCTGATCTGATCAAGCAACTTCTCTGTTCAGTCAATTTTGGTGGGTACTTATTGCCTGTTATTCCAAATTTTTAAATCCTTCTACAACCTGGCCCCAATGTATACTTCCAATGTCGTGGTACACTACTTCCTTCTGCTCCAGCCAAATTGGCCTACTTTCTTTTCCTCTCACATGACACCTTATCTTTCATCTCCCATCTCCATCTCTTTGCACTCTTCCCCCTTCTTATATGCCTCATAGAATCTCTCTCTCCCTTTCACATAAAGTTCAAATGCCATCTTCTGCAGGGATTCTTTCCTACTTCTTCCAAATGCTAGTACCATCCCTCCCAATCTACTTTTTATTTAATTATTTGCATATATTTCATTACCTTTATATTTATTTTATCTATATTTTTATATGCAGTTGTTGTTTATACTACTAGAATCTAAGCTCACTGTGTGTAGCAATTGCTTTTTTACTTGTATTCCCCAAAGCTTAGCTGGCACATAGTAGACACTTAATAAATTACTTGATTGATTAATGAGAATATGGGCTAGAAGGTATCATTGGGTACCCTGTAATTGATTCTGATCCCCAAAAGTCTATGAAGAAAGATGTCTCATACCAAGTTATTCAGCAAAACCTCTCAAAGGCACCTATTCTCCTTTGGGAAATGAGCAAAGAGTCATATTAATTTTGTAGGACCATCCAAGGGGAATTAGAAATTAGAGCTGAGAGGACTTTATAAATCATGTAGTCTCATATTCCAAATGCAAGGCATGAATTCCTTCTATAACATGCATGAAAAATGGTCCTTCATATTGACTTCTTCAAAAGATAAGAAATTCTTTGCCTCAAAAGGAGGCTAATTACATTTTGGGGCATTATAATTCAGCTCAATTCAACAAATATTTATTGATTGATTGATATGTGCAACCATGCCAACCTTCAAGGAATATATTCTCTTGGGGCCATACAAAATCATTAAAGTGTTCTTTCAAGTTGTGCCAAAATTTAATTCTCTGTAACTTCCAACCATTGGTCTTAGTTATGCCTTTTGAGACCACACAATGTGAGTTTAATTCTCTTCCACATATTTCAAATTCTGGATGTTTTAAAAATTAGAAATAGTTTCTCTCTTCTCTCATCCCTCTCCTCTTCTAAACTTCTCTCATGCAAGTTGAATAATGCCAGTTCCTTCAGAAATTCCCTGTACTATCTACACCTTACTCATAGATGGGTCAATGGCCTTTGATCTTTCCCTCCCCAATATATATATTTGGGGCCATTAGAGTAACTTTACTATTTGGATCTCAGACACAATTCTTGTTAAATTCTAGTCAAAACCACTCACCCAAATCCACCTCCCTCATCAACTTGACTGGTATTCTCATGGCATTACCCCCTAGCAATCCTGATTTTTGTGGAAATGTGCCTTTGGATTTTGTCAAAAACTTTTTTCAGCATCTATTGCTATGATCATGTGGTTTCTGTTATTTTATTAATATTATATGTAATGTTTATACTTTTCCCTTCTTTTATTTTTGCTATATTCTTCCAAACTAAGGCTAGAATTTTTTTTACTCTATACTTTTATAGGACTGTGGGCTTCTAGAAAGAATTCTCTAGGTTTACTCCTTAGAATACAAACAATAACATATCCTAAATTGTGTTCTATCTGTATCTACTCTTTGCACACTTTTATGATGAGTCAGTCTTTGCTTCGGATTACAAAATTAGATCAAGGTGAATTCCTGCCACTACCATTATCAGGGGCCAATGTTATATAAGGTCTAGAGGGCAAGTAAGGGTTCTGTGCAATCTCTGTGTTGATCAGTTATGAAGTCATGCCTCCTAGGTTGACATGACAACAAGAGGACCTCTAAAATCTGTCTCCTCTAGGGACATCTGGTATTGATTTTCTGGCTATAATTCCTCAAGAGTCACTAAAGTCACAAATTGAAAGAAACATAATTCTTCTCTGGCCACAACAGCTGTTGCAGCAGAGCCAATGGGATTTCTATATCCCCTGGGATAATGATTAGAGTCAGCTTGGCAGAAGGGCACCTACCCCCTTTTTCTGCTTAAAACATTCTATTAGGCAAGAGGGGCATGGTATTTGTGGCAGGGGTCCCTGTTGTATAATGTTAGTGCTCTTCCTACCTGCCTCTTAGCATTCTACTCATTTTACACTTTGGAGATATTTAAAGTGCCTTGGCTAATTTTTTTAAAACTTTTTTTTAAAGTCATTTGAAGGAACACATTTCCCTTACCCACTCATTAACAGACATCTCCCCAAGGAACACACTCACAAAATACTTCACCTCCCAAATCCAGGCATTTTCATTGACTCCATGGCTCCAAGCCCAGAACACTCTTCCTCGTTGTCCCCTC
Source organism: Myrmecobius fasciatus (assembly GCA_023553655.1). Taxonomy (NCBI): domain Eukaryota; kingdom Metazoa; phylum Chordata; class Mammalia; order Dasyuromorphia; family Myrmecobiidae; genus Myrmecobius; species Myrmecobius fasciatus. The sequence continues at coordinate 475,464 of JAJPUD010000209.1, read as the reverse complement.
CTCTTGGTTTCTCAGTTCCTCTCTGCTACAGGCTTATTTCTGTAAGAAACTTTTCCAACTTCCCTTTAGTGTTAACACTTTCCCTCTGAGATTACCTCCATATTATCCTTTGTGTGTATATTTTGATCTTTATAACCCTAGTGCTTAGAACAGTACCTGGTACATAATAAATGTTTATTGACTCTGCAATTCTCTTCATCAATGCTTATTGACTCTCTCTGTGGTCTTGGCAATTGAAAGGAAGGCAATACATTTTTGCTTGGATTCATTTTATTTTATTTTTTTAACATAGTTTGGTCAAAATGCAAAATTATTTTGTGGGAAGAAGAGCAAGGAGGACAGTAAAACTATTCTTTTTAATTTATGGAATAAAATAAAAAAAATAATTTCCTTAGCATATTATGATAAAAAGATAATCGTATATGAAACTGCAAATCTATCTTGCATGCTTTCTACTCCTTTCAAATAGACAGCAAAATTATCTTGTAAATTACTTTTTTTCATTCCATTCTCCTCTCCACATCCTGCTATGAAGATAGCTACCATTAGACAAAAATAAGTATATGTATGTCTGTGTATAAGTGTATGTATGTATGTATGCATGTGTACTGGTAAACACATATATGTAAAATTATCCTATGCATACTTCTATTTATCAGTTGTTTGTTTTTTGTTTTTGTTTTTGTTTTTTTCCCTCTGGATGCTTAAATAATGCTGTTTGGGGTCTTTGGCAAGTGATGGGCCGAAAGGGAAGCAATGGCTAGTGAGTTGGGATTGGGTTTTGATAGTTAAAAACAAGTGACTCAAAGGAGTCAGCCAAATGAGATAGCCTTTCTCTTTATATGTCCTATATAATTAATTTTGGTATCTATACTAGACAAAATAATTTATTGCTCAAAGTTGTTTTTAAAACAATATTGCTGTTACTATGTACAATGTCCTCTTGATTCTGTTAATTTCACTCTTCATTATTTCATTCAAGTCTTTTCATGTTTTTCTAAAATCACTGATCTTATCATTTCTAATAGCACAGTAATCTTCCATCACAATGATACAACACAATTCTTACTTTCCAGCACTGTCACTCATTTCTTGTGAGAATTTAATGACCTAGCCTCCCTGCCTCTGTTTGCTTTTCTTCCTCTCTAATATGAGCAAAGTGTTCCTTATGAAGATGACTATCAGTGAGTGGGCAAAGGAGGTATGTTTCTTCAAATGACAGTCTTTTTAAATTTATGGCTCAACTAAACACTATAGCATATTATTCTTTTGAAACCTGCTTTTAAGCTTCATCTGCAATCAGGCAGAACACTCTGGAGGATAAATCTGTGTTAAGCTTTAATTCCCTAGTTAATTTTATTTTTCTTATCCATAAAATTGGATCTCTTGTCTTTGCCTTTTTCTCTGCAGGTCATCATTCCCCAGAATGAGCATAATCACTGACAAACCTAACTAGTCCATTTGTTAGATGGGGATCAGAGCTAAATATTTTGCATAGAAATTCCAAACACACTGAAGTAGAAAGAGAGAAAGTGAGATGATTTGGAGTCATTGACATGACATTTCATAGCTTGAATTTGCTTTGATTATCTTTTCTAACTGTTTAGCATATATTGTTTTTAGTTTCTAAAAAGACTGAATGTTTTTTAACTGGTGGGAAACTCCATTCTTCCACATAGAGCCTCCATTTCCATTGGACCTTGAAATTGGGTTTGCTTTGAATTCTGATCTGCAGACCATACAATAAAACTTTAAAATGCATCTTGAGGCAGCAATATACAGTTTTCATCATTCTAATCTATACTCTTATAAATGAGAGTTTTAGACGAGTGGTAAGTTAAAATAACCTTAACCCTGAAAGGTTACTGAATATTTGTCATGTCATAAAGATCAATGTTTTACATTTGACACTTTTGACTTTTCTTTTTATTTCTGAAGAAAATAATTCTAAAGAATGAGGGGAACCACAATTCTTGATCTCATTCTCACTGACACAGAGAAACTGGCTATTGGGATGAAAATTATAAAAACTCTGAGAGAAAAGCAATCATTTTATTTTAGAATCTGAAATATAAAAAGAGAATAAAGCATGAAAGACAGAGTCTGATATACACCCTAGATTTAGGGAGAACAATTTTAGGGTACATTCAATCTTTAGAATAAACGAGATAGTAGCCTTGGAATATTCTTATATTTATATTCTTGGGTATTGGATATATTCTTGGATATCAGAATATTCTTGGAATTATTAATGTTCCCCCTAGAGAAGAAAAGTTTTAGGAAGGATTGAGTAGTTATTTGCAAGTACTTTAAAGACAGCCTATGTAGGGGAAATAGAGTCATTCTACCTAATACTAGAAGGCTGAACTGAGAACAATGGGTAGACATTGTAGAAAGACAGATTCAGGCTGATTTTTAAGGAAAAACTTCAAAATAATTAGAACTATCTCAAAATGGAATATTTTCTTAGAAAAGTGGAGGTCTTCAAACAAAAAGTTCATGACCTCTTGTTGGATTTGTTGTAGGCAGGATTTTTGTTTAGGTGCAGGTTTTGATTTAACATTTTTTGAGGTTCCTTCCAGCTCTGAGATTCTGTGAAGTCATCAGAGGAAATCAAATCCTCTTTTGTATTATAGGATGATTTCTTGAGTTACCTCTCTGCTATAGATAAACCTCTTTTCAAGAAGTATTTTCTGAAAAGCTAAGCTTACCTGATTGCAGCAATCAAAATGTTTCCAGTATGGTGCATGTATTTTGCCACTGCAGGGTTTAATTATGACATTTTATATGTCCCTTTTCCTATAATTATTTTTCTCTGCCTTGTGCACATGCTGAATAGCCAAGAAGCTGCTTGTAGGGGGAAAAAATGGATAAGTAGAAAATTAAATGTCCAGTTAACTAGAGACATGTTTTTATGGAGATATGGAAAATAAGTTGTATCTTGAAGATACAGTCCATTCTTGTGAGAAAGCTTGGATAAACAAAGTTAGTATTATTCATGCTAATCATATGGTACTAATTTGCAGCCTTACTTTTCCATTAAACTCTCCACAGGTGATTATATTCTACAATTGGGTTTAGTGTATTTCAGATCCAGGTAATCTTAAAGTTAAGTAGATACTTAAAAAATACATTGTCTAACCACAGGAAATGTTATTTTTCAGATAAAAATGTCTACAGTAAGAGAAAATATACATATGCATGTTACAGTGTCTCTTTTTACAAAGGGCACTGGAATATAGAAGGACAGAGTTTTGTGCTACACAGGATGAAGCTAATAATCTAACAACTTGTTAGTTTCATGTAAAAAGTACTGGATTTGGAGTAAAAGGACCTGATTTCAAAATCTGGCCCAGGTATTTATTACTGTGTGATCTTGGATAAGTTAAGTAACCTATTTGGACTTCAATTTACTCATCTGTGAAATGAAGGGTGAGATTAGATGACCTCTATATTTCCATATTTTTATTAGATGATCCTCCTATATTTAAATCTGTGACCTTGTGACACTGTTGGCATGGTTCAGAAAAACTCCTAGAAGTATCAAAGAGGTAACTCCCTCCAGACTAGTATTTCTCTGTTTCTAAAAATCATTGACTCACATTGACATGATCATAAGAATCTATTAATATTAATGTGAATAATATTTGCAAGAATAAATTAGTATGTTGCATAGATTATATAACTGCTTCATTTAGGAATTCAAAACCAAGGCCCTTTAACTGTATCTACATTCTACCCCAATTATTGGTTTATTTGGATCTGTTCTCAAAAATTATTATGAGGTACAGGACTGAAATTATCCAGACAATACCTATTCAAAAATTATGTTTAGAAATTAGGATAATAAATTATTTTGTATTATTGACCATTCTCTATCTGTCTAAATACTCTTGCTCAGTCTCCTTTGTTAATTGATCATCCCTGTCATACCCATATTATTCAAAGTAGGATTCAGTACTATTCTCTTCCCAAACCTACTCTATTCTGAACTTCTCTGGTACTATCTTCAGTAGAGAAGCCTCCAGAATACTTTAATTGGGAAATGTTTAACCAGGAGAATATGAAAGATGAATATAATATCATGCAGATAATGTTAATTTATGGTTTTCTAAATCAATAAAGAAGCCCACAGCAATCTATTTCTAATTGAGTTTGACATCACTAAACTAGAGCACTGTCTTTCTTCCAGTCAACCTGGTTTTCAAACTTGGTATTCATTTTGGTTCCTCATCCTCACACACCCCACATATCCAATCCATTGTCAGATCTTTTCATTTTGACCTTCACAACAGCTCTTTGATTTCCCCAGCTAATAGTGCCATTCATTCCCAAAATTATCTTGTTTCTATTTTGTATAATTCATTTATACACACACACACATAAATGTATATTTTATTTTTTTTCATTAAAATATGAACACCTTGAGGTTAGGAACAGTTTCAGTTGTGTCTTTCTATGCCTAACACTTAGCATAGTAACTAGCATAATGTGCTTAATAAACACTTGTTGGTAGATTGGTTGATTTGTCTCCCTAGTCAACATGATTAGATGAAGAGGTTTTTAAGAGAAACTTTCGTCCCATCATTGACTTAGTATGAAATTACTGAATGGTCTATTATTTCTAATCTTTCCAAACTGAACAGTTTTTATGATAATCCTAGCATCTACCATAATGAACTCAGGCAGCTATCTTGTTAGTCTTATTGATAAAGAAGGAAATTTATATGATAGCTCCAAAGCTGCCTTCTTCCCATCTTTCCTTATTGTACAGAAAAAATACCATCTCCAATATGTGTTAAAGATACTTCTATTTTTTTAAGACATGAAAGATTCTAGACCTGGTATGAAACTTGGAGGTCATTTAGTATAACGCTTTTTACAGGAGACAAAAGTAAGTATCAGAGAGATTAAATTCACACAGATAGTAAATATCAGTGCAGGTATTCCAGAACAAAATCTAACTCCAAGATTCAGGATAATTTCTAAATACATCACACTGTTGTTACAATTTGAAGACCATCAATTTGCCTAGAAATAGCGATCAATAATCCTAATTCTTTATCTGAACTACTATATAAATGACTTGCAGTAGATAGTAAAAAAAATAAATCTACATTCTAGTTATCTGATGAAGGACCCAATCTCAGAGCATATGCATAATGTTTCAGCATTAAAATTTGTTTTTTTTCAAAATAGTGATACCATCCCTTTTCAAAGAATAAGACTATATTTTTTTCTAAAATAAATTTAGTCAATGTATTTTATTTTTATACACTCTATATTTCCTACTGTGTACTACCCATCCCACCTTTCTCAGAGAATGAACTTTATTACAAAGAATTTAAAAGATGGCAAACTAGCTCAACAAAACTAGCATATAGAAAAAAAAACCTTTTTATTATATGCAGTTTGAAACCCATAGTCCCCAGCTCTGCAAAGAAATGTTGAGATAGATCCCTTCTCATATTTCTTCTTTGGGATCAAGATGGATAATTTCACAGAATTGAATTTTAATAATTTTATTTTTATTATTTTTCCATTTAAATTATCATAGTGATTTTATATTGTTTTCCTGCTTCTGCTTATTTTCTGATACTACCTCATTTTTTTAAACAATGAACATAATGTGACAATAATGATAATATACATATATATGGTTCCATGTTAATTAGGCTACTCACTATAACAGTTGGACTAAGGGCTCCTTGAGTTCAAGGAATTGAAAAAATGAGGACATTTGATCCATTATTCCTACCCGTTCTTTTTTTTTTCACTTTAGTATCAAATACTTATCAAATGAATAATTATGTGGTAACTCAAGCATCCACATTAGAAGAAGAAAGGTAGACTCATACAAAAGACTCACATGACCAAAGAAAATGTATTAGCATATAGTCTTTAGTAGCTATCTGGAGAAAAGAATAAGATACTATGGGTAAGATTACTTGTATATAGATTGAAATAATGGTATGGCAGCTCCTTAAATTGTAGTAGAGTGATATCCTCAAAGATGTTTTTATAGCTTTCCCTTATTGAATTTCAGGACTTCTTAAACTTTTTCTACTTGTGACCCTTTTTTGCCCAAGATATTTTATGTGACCCCAGGCATATAGGTATGTAAAATAAGTATGCAAATCAAACAAGTATTGATAATAAATCATAATTTTGCAACCTCCACATTCAGTTACAAGATCTATATGGGCTTGCTAACCTCAGGGTGGTATAGAAAAAATATCATCTCTGATATTTGTTAGAGATGCTCCTAACTTTTGAGGGGTTCTTGGATGCTGATTGGTGGAGCAAGGAATTATGTGCTACTTCTATTTTCAGGATGCTTTGGAATTTTTGAAGACAGACATTGGTTGAAAAAGATTAGAATATTTTTATGGAGTGATCTGTTATTTATTAAAGATTAGGTAGAATAAGGGACATGGATAGTGTTCTCTCCGATGAAAAATATTATAGGGCATTCTGGGTCTAGTTAGATGGTTTTCTCTGAAATTTTTTAGTGGTTCAAAGAGTGAGAGACCTTCTTAACCAGTTTTAAGGGTGAGAACCAAAAAAAGGAAAGAAAAATGAACACATTTGATTTGTTGTTGTTGTTCAATTGTTTTTAGTCACATGCAACTCTTTGTGATTCCATTTGGGATTTTCTTGGCAAAGATAGAATAACTTGACGTTTCCTTCCCTATCTCATTTTGAAGATGAAAAAAAAAACTGAGGCAAATAGGGTTAAATGACTTGTTCAAGGTCACAAAGCTAGGCAGTATCTAAGGCTGGATTTGAAAGTAGGAAGATGAGTCTTCCTGTCTGCAGGCCCAGCACTCTATCCACTGTGCTACCTAGCTGCCCACTTATGTGATTCAAGTCCATTATTGGTAAGTGACTAGAGGATGATTTTATGTTTTCTTTTCAAGTGCAGAATCAAAGATCTAGTAGAAAGTGCTTATGTTTTGTCTTCTTAGTAGTCTACATGTTCACTCAGATTCCAAAGGGTAAGAAAAACTTCCAAATAGACTTCCCATTAGCACAGAGAAAAGGCCTTATTTAATAAGAGAGACAAACAGATGGATATATATCTATGCATATACATATGTGTATATATGCTTACACATTACATATTGAGCTATATTAATTCACTTACATATCTAAAAGTAAAGGATAGAATCAAAATCATATAAAAAAGGAGAAAGGGCTAAAGAATTATAGAAAGCAGACATTGTGGAAAACACTCCAGAAGTTAGTTTTGTGGATTTTTCTATTCCATACTTCTCTTTTTTTCATATTTGGTAATTTCTTACATTACAATAATATCCCATAATACTCATGTATTATACAACTCATTTAGCCTTTATTTAACAAATGGGCATGAGCTTGGTTTCCTGGTTTTTTTTTTTTTTTTTACTATTATAGACAGTGTTAATATAAATATTTTGGTGTCTATGAGATTGTTCTATTGTTCATTGTATTCCTAGCAGTAAAACTGCTAGGTCAATGAATATGGTTATTGTAGTCACTCACATTTTATAATTCCAAATTGCCTTCCAGAGCATCACCAATAACTCATTAAATGTTCCCATCTTTCCCTAATGCACCCAACATTTTTTTCATCTGTACATATTTGCTGGGTATGTGGTGAAACTGTGGTTGTCTTGATTTATATTTGTCTTCTTATTAGTAATTTGGAGAATTCTTTCATATGGTTATTCATAGTTTTCATATTTTTTGAGAACTGTTCATATTTTTTGAGTAAGCATCTGTTGAAGAATGACTTTTAGTCTTAATATATTTCTGTTAGTTGCCTCTCTGTCTTAGATATCAGTCTCCTCTCAGAGATATTTGAAACAATATTTTTCCCACTTGACCACTTTCCTTCTTATTCTACTTTTATTAATTTTGTTCATACAAAAACTTTTCCATTTCTTGTAATTGAAATTATCTATTTTATCTGTTGTAATCCTCTCTATCCCTGGTTTGCTTAACAATTCACTACATAGAAAAAGAGATGTATTTTCATAGTCCCATTTCTGTTTTCTTTTTATCTAACCAACAAGGGTTGGGTCCTACTTTTGGGGAGAGTAAAGAAGAGTCTTATCTGTGGAATTACTGTGGAAATCTTATGACTGTAATGGTTCTATAGCAGGCTTCCATTAACTATGTACCAATCCTGTATGGGATGCCATGGTAGGATGGCAATGAGAGAGAAGGGGAAATCATTCTTTCTAAAGTGCCCTGGTACTCAAAATCCCAGAGTCATGGGCTCATTCTCATGTGATTAGATAATATATGACTAGGAAGTAACTTAGAAATAATTTTACAAATGAGGAATTGAATCCACATCTTTGAAAAGCCAGCATGTACAAGAAGAATTTTCCATATTTGTTTTTGAGTCCAGGGGTGAGAACTAATTGAGTAGAAATTGTAAAGGGGGTCAAGGAGGAATTCAGTTTGAATGACAAAGAAAAACTCCCTCACAATTAGAGCTGTCTCACAGTAGAATGGGCTATTTCTGTAGATGATGGACTCCCCATCAATAAAGATCATCAGGTACAAACTGAATGGTTATTTCTAGATTATCTTCTAAATGGCGTTCCTTTTAGATAAGGGTTGTATTGTAAGGCCCATGCGATCCCTTCCAAGTCTAAAATTCTTTTACTCTGGGAAATTGGAAATTACTGGGACGAACTAATATGTCTATGGCCATACATATAATCATCAGTCAACCAATTAATACACATTTATTAAATGCCTACTCTATGCTAGCGCTTAGCAGTAGAAATACAAAAAGAGGTAAAAGACAATCCTGCCTTCAACGAAGGAGTTCAACCATGTTAATGGAATAAGTAAATAATTGAAATTGATCGAAAATGTATTCTATTGTTATTAAAAAAAAAACTTCTAAATATTAGAAATGACTAAGGAGTGAGGGAATTCACTTTTCTTCTTGTCATGTAAGATCCTGGATAGCAGTGACCCAAATGTTTATCCTGTGTTCAAACTCCACAGAGTCAAAAGGTGATAAAGATAAAAGTTGTTTTTAATTTTGAAGATATCAAAGGAATTTTAAAATCTAGATCCTACCATAAATTTCTTATAATTTTATCATTAGGATTTCTCATTTTCATATAATTATATTTCCAACAATCTATATCACTGAGAACAAAAAAATGGAGAATATGCAGTAATAGTAACATAACTATATAATATTTTATGCTTTACAAAATTTCCTTAAAACAATTTTGTGAGATAATTAAAGCAAGTATTACCTTATTTGACAAATGATGACATCTAAATGAAGAAATGAAGAGATGATAGATACAGCTAGTAAGTGTTCAGTGAAATCCTATGAAATTTTGACTTTCTTCTGCCAGATTAATGAAAGCTTAGAGGAACCAAAGAGTTAGCCAATTAAAGATATAGGGCTCTTTGTACTTTATGATTCTTCCAAATAGATGTGTCTGTGCTATATAATATATGTATACTAAATAAGCCCTCCTTCTCTTCTTATATCATCCCCTCAGCACTCACCCAACAATAGAAAGAATTCCTACCTCTGCTTAGCTTTGTATCAGATAGAAGTTTAAAATCATAATGCTTCAGACCCAGTATAATAACATCACAGTGGCTGTTTTGGTTATTTTACAAAGACTATCAAAAGAAAACTGGCCTGTGGGTTGATTGATGTATTTCTAATACTGCTCTTGTATCACTCTTTTCTTTTTTTCCCTTTATTTTAATACTTTTTTATTTTTCAAAATACATGCAAAGATAATTTTCACCATTCACCTTTGCAAAACCTTGTTCCATATTTTTTCCCTCCCTCTCCTTAACAGCAAATAATCTAATACAGGTTAAACATGCAATTGTAAACTTATTTCCACATTTGTCATGCTGCACAAGAAAAATCAAATTAAAAGAGGAAAAAATGAGAGGGAGAGGGCAAGCAAGCAGACAACAACAACCAAGTTTAAAAAAAAAAAAAAAACTACGTTGTTATTTACATTCAGTTCCCATGATCTCTTTTTGGATGCATATGGCTCTCTCCAACACAAATCTATTGGAATTGGCTTGAATCACCTCATTGTTGAAAGAAACCAAGTCCATCATAGTTTATTATTATATAATATTCTTGCTGTATCACTCTTTTCTTGAACAAATTATTTAATTTCTGCCTCAATATTTCTAAGTATAAATGATGCAAATGGGAAGTAGATATCTCTTTCAAGCATGGTTTGAAGTATGGAATGCTAGATGAACTAAAAAGGTGTTGTATAAATAATGATGATGGATAACATTCTAGAATACTAATGTATCTTTTCAAGATTTAACTTATTATATTTAATTATATTGAAAATGACTCAGAACTCCATTTGACCGGTTTTTCAGAATAATATTATATGTTCAGTGAGAGTAAAAAAGCTAAACTTTAATTTTAGGAACCCAGGGACTTACAATGTATTTTAAGAGGTTAGCCATCTGTATTTCTTGTATGTCTATGTAATTTAGAGAGCTTACTAGTTGTGTACTTTGAGGTTTCATGTCCTTTGTAAAATACATAGAATTTTTAGTTGAAAAAAACCTATAATCTGTAGATTTAATTATATACCAATCAAATCGGGGAAATCACATTGAGTAAAATTATTTCGCTTATTTCCTTAGTAAAAACACATTTTATTTTTTCACCTTAATTGGATGGTAGCTAACCAACCCTGATAACATACTCAATGTTGCTTTGTTATAGAAAAATTATTTATAAAAGAAGAAGACTGTTCTATCATTATGAGCTTAATCAGTGAGGCAGTACTAGATGTAGATGGTATGAAACTGTACAAATTATATATTTCATTAAAGCAATAGAAGATGAGTAAATTTCAGGATCAGAAGATCATTTTTAAAGGCAAAAGCCCTCTAAAGCTGCCAGACCTGATTCTTTTTTGTTCCATAAATTATCATTACCAAAAACATTCATGAAGTGCTCATTTATGCATAAAGCTGTACAAGGAGAGGGAGAGAAAATGAGAGGACAGAAGGAAGACAGGAAAAGAAATGAGGAAAGGGAAGGAGATTTCTGCTAAGAACCAATAATGGAAGACAAATGTCTGAAATATATACTAAATATAATTGAATGGTACTGATTGAAAACTATCTCAAAATGTTTCATTTATTATATATTCTAATATTTAGTGATTTCTGTGATAAACCATTTTCCCTTCCACTTGTCTCTATCTACTAAACAAAAGGATGGCAACTTTGTACCAAATAAACAGAGTAATTTTACTTTTATCCATTCATTTTTACAAAACAGATAATTACCAATAAACAAACAAACCCAACTTAAAGCACATTACCACTTCAATCTTAAACCACCTAGTCTTGATTACTATTTCTCATAAAGGACACTTTTCACTTTTGCCTTCTACGGATTGTTTAAAAAGGAAGAATAGATATGTGCTATTAACAAAGGGATTTTGTTTCTTCTAAGATTTTAAGTTTTACATAATCAAATTGTCTAATTTTCTTCTTTTGTAATTTTTTTGTTTCCTTATTCCATGGTTGTTAAAAATATAATCATTTTTTCTATAAATTTTTAATAGTGAATTCTTTTCTATCTTTTTGGATTTTACGGTAGTGTACAATGTAAGATGTTGGTCTAAATATATTTTCTACCAAACTATTATCTAGCTTTTATAGTAGTTCTTGTCAAATAGTCCTTACCTCTATAATTTGTCTTCTTTGATTTATCAAATGCTAGATTGCTAAATGAATTCATTTCTAGGCCTTGCTTGTTAATTACATGCTCACAATATTTTTTTTTACAATTTTTTTTAACAAGTATAAGATTTTATATTGAGATTTAATAGTGCCAAATATATTGATTCTTATTTTACTTTCTCTTCATAGTTTTCATCTTTCTTGATATGAATCATGTTAGTATTTTTTCTATTTCCATAAAATTAATTTGATTGGCCTATAATTGAACATATAAGCTAATTTGGATAGAATGATTATTTTTGTGATGTTAGTATATGATCCAACAAAGAGCAATTAATAGCTCTCAAATAATTTAGGCCTTTCTTTATTTTGGTTCTGTAGATCTAAGTCCACTCTCTGCTTTGTTGAAAAATTGTATCTGCTTTTGTCCTCCAGTTTTGCCTCATTTCTTCAGTTGTCTACAATCTCTCAAAAATAACTGTAAGCAGCTCAACAGTAACATTGACTATTTTTTTTTAATCCAGGATGTAGTTCATCTGATCAACCCAGTTCATGCATAATGATTAACAAGGAGACTTCAGGGAAAAGTTTCAGACCTTGCAGAACAGCACATGCATAACATGTTCTGTGGATATAGTTGCCTTGTATAGTGTTTTATCTGTATTTCTGGTTTTCTTCCTTCTGGTAACAACTTCAGGGGAGTGAAGTATCTAATTTGTATCCATGAATGGGATAGGAGGAGGAAGAAGGAGGAAAGTTGTGATGTTTTTAAAATCATTTTCTAGAAGTCTTATTTTCTAGAACTACTCTCTCAACCCTTCCCCTATCCTAACAACTTTTCTATGTCAGGAAATTTAGGGATTGGCAGTCCAAAAGTTGAAACCCCGTACAGAGTGCCTAAAATAAATCAGAATCTTTTACTGTACTTCTGTTGGCAGCCAGAACTAACACTTACCTTATAAACTAACCATGTTATATTAAGCTTCTTCTTTGTGTAACTATATTTAAGAGGATCCTGAGATTTGACTTGTCATATAAGCCCTTCATAAATTTCTTCTGTACTTTTAGCTATGGAAATAATCCACATGATAGAAACAATCAATAAATTATATTTAAGAAAATTAAGTATTAGTATAACCATATCACATACTTTAAAACATTAGTGGATATATGATCTCATTGACTAGAATATTCTTTTCATTGGGGCATAACATAATGCATCTATATTTTCTCAACATATCCATTTTTCTTCCACATTCTGCCATTGATCTTCTGTCATGGATCAACCAAGCAAATTGGAGTTCTTTCTATGTGTCATATCAAAATCACCCATTCAGTACTTGGACATTTAGGTATCCCCTACTATCCATGGAATTAATACCGTAGAAAATGTGGATGGATAGTGGGTGGTTCTAGAATTAAGCAGGAAGAAGAAGGCAGGCAGGAAGAATTATATTTGGAAAATTGTGCAGTGCTTCTGATCATCACAGGTTTTTCCCTGGCACATTAACACACGTATATACAAATATGCATGTGTTCCATATGAACATATATATATGTATATATATACACATTTATGTGTGTAATATAGGTGCATACATATATACATATGTTAACATAAATGACATCCTGGTGAGGCTGTGGAGTCATGAATCTTAGATCACCATCAAGTCCAAAGAATCAGAATTACTATATTAGATAACTATGCAATGTATGCTTATTTTACATTCTACAATGAACAAAATTATCTGCTATAGAAAAAAACAAACTTTCATTCTGCCACTTACAAAATTTAAAATTTATCTATAGAGAGGAAAATATTTTTCTATTAAATTATAGTAGCTTACATTTAGGACAGTTATTTGCAACAGTGAATAAAGTGCTGGACCGGAGTCAGGAAAATCTGATATTAACTAGCTGTGCGACTCCGGGCAGATAACTTAACCTCTCTCAAACTTAATTTCTTCCTATGTAAATTGAGGGGAATAATAAGCACCTCCCTCCCAGGGTGGTTATATCATTTCATAATATTTGTAAAGTGCTTTGCTAACTTTAAAGTCTTTATATGAATGCTAGATATTAGGAGTGGGTTTTATTTATTTATTATAAGACTTACACAGCAATCCTATGAAATAAGTATAGTAAACATTTTTCAAAGAAGGAAACAGAAGTTTATATGTTGTTATTCATACTTATTAACTTCAGTTCTACCAAATTTTAAAAATGTCTAAAGTTTATGCAGAGATTATGAAGAATCAATATATCTAAATATAGATAATTTTTCAGTTCTATTTTGCCATTAGCAAAAATGCCTCCCCAACCCCCTCCCAAAAAAAGTAATGCTAATGCAGAGTTTTCCAAAATTTTGAGCTTTTCCAGACCTCTCAATATTTTAGATTCTAGGACAAATCTACCACAACATTTAAATTCACCACTTTTTATAAATTCCCTATCAGAGATCCATTAACAAAACAAAACAAAAACCAAAACAATAATAACAAAAAAAAAAAAGACAAAAACAAAAACCACAGACTTGCCCAGGATCACACAACTACCGTCAAATGTCTGAGAACCAATTTGAACTTGTGACTCCAAAGCCAGTGCTCTACCCACTATGCCTTCTAGCTGCCCCTATATCCTCATTTTCTTTAGCTCTATAAAATATTTTTGAGATCTGAAGCAGTAACACATTTATGAAGCCAACTGCATTAGCTCTGATAATATTAGAAGTTAATTTTTATAAGAATGTGAAAAGCAAATGTACTTCAAATTACTACTTTCTTCAGCAATGTCAGAAATATTTAAACTTTGTTGATTAACAGGCTGTGAGTGTACTTTAGCCAAAAGAAGTTGGCCCAGATATGTGCTTGGACTCATAAGTTGCCAATAAACATAAGAGAATGTTTTTTAAAAAAATGAATTGAAAGTTTAAGGTTTAACCAGTCTGTACAGATAACTCTCCAAGTCTCACACTCTGGGGTCTTCTAGGCCTCCTATTAGGAGTTTCAGTGGTATGTTGTCAATGATTTTTTCCCCAATTAATGGGACTGTTACATCATAAGGTCCAAAGTAGAAAGCTTTCTGTTTATGATTATTTGTCCTCCATGCCTTCTTATGCATGCTAGTTTTAATAAATATTTGTAATTCTAATGTGCATCGATTTTTTTTAAAGTTTCCAAAGATACTCAGATATTCATTTTAACTAGTATGTAACTGGAAATTTGAATTTATTTGGAGATGTCTTGATTTAAGATCATTAGTCCTAACTTCCCTGGTGTTCTCCTAAATGGTTTCAGTGGTTTCTTTGGGAAAGTTGCCAATATCTTAAGCTTTCAGTGGTGATAGTAAGATTTGTGTGTTCTTATGAAGCTTTCATAATGTAACAGTTAACATTTGTATGCATAATTAAATGTGCTTGGCATTTTGACATTGCAGCCAAAACTCCCTTATGAATTATACTCACTATCAAGATAATGTTGCATGGCTGATGACCAGAGTTTATCTAAAGCATTTTAAGCCAACATTTTTTGAACTCCTTCTTGGAAGAATATTGAAGTAGGTACTGAGAATGGATATATATGAGATGAGATCCAATGCTTCCTTTGAAGTGATGAAAACAAAAAGAATAAGAACAAAGCATCTGTAGGTGTAACTAACTAGCACCCAGTATACTTTTAAAGTGAAATGATCCCTCACTTTTAAGCTCTTTTTTTTTTTTTTTTTTTTTTTTTTTTGCTGAGGCAATTGGGGTTAAGTGACTTGCCCAGGGTCACACAGCTAGAGAATGTTAAGTGTCTGAGACCAAATTTGAACTCAGGTCTTCCTGACTTCAGGGTTGGTGCTCTATACACTGCGCCACCTAGCTGCCCCTTTTAAACTCTTTTTATTCAGTAAAGGGATCCTTTATGAAATCTTTGCTTAGGAAACTAGAATTTAAAGCTTATGTCACTAAGAGTAACATAGCAACAAATGAAAAAAAAAAAGATACAGTGAACATAAAATATATGAATGCTTAGGGGATATAAAGTGATCAAGCATTCTGTGTGGGTAGAGAATACAGAAATAACCAAAATGAGTATACTCAAATCCAAGTGTTGAATTCTTCCAGTTTTCTAGAATACCCAAGGACGCTGGTTGTCAGAATTTTCTTCATCTTGCAAATATTTCCATGATCCCCTACTTCTTGGTGATCCAGTAACTAAGATCACTAGTTATTCATTTATTGATTCATTCATTTAACATTTGTGAAACTACTTTTAGTTACTTTTATCTTATATTCTTGATATTTCTTTTACTGTTTAGGTCTCCTTTTGAAGGATTTTCACTGACCACTAACATTTCTTCCAAAGTTGGATACAGGAAGAAGGAGATAAACTATGTTCACTATTTGAGAGGCAGTAACTATGTCTCTTTGGGATGAAAGGAAATTGAAACTAATGCCTAAAATAGAACTTTGGTCTCCAAGTACAATCAATCATTATTGAGGAAAAGACTAAACATTTACTGTTTATCTACACATATATGTGTATGTATACATCCAGGTTAATATGCCTGCATACAGTTATATTGATATTTGTTATATCCATAGACAGATATGTGCATATATCTACACATTTTTTAATCAATCCTTGATGGAATCTAAAAGATTGAGGAGATAAGCCACAAACCATAGTCCACATAATTAATGTGGGAGAAAGGCAAGACTCAAGCCAAGTCATCCTGAGTTCAGTGCTTGTCCTCTATTCTGTGTACTATTCTGCAAAATATTTATCATTATCTTTCTTTTTCTCTATAGAATATTTTTATAGAATACATATATATGTACATTTCATATATAGTACAGAATGTAGCAGATAGAAGAGTATAGTATGATATATGCTAGTATAAAATATATGCCACAGAAAATATGTTCTTCAGGGTATCATTGCAGAGCTGAATTGGATATCAAAATTTACTCTTTAGAAAACTTCTGACAAGGAAGTTACTTAATGTGTCAAATGCTAGCTCAATTTCACCTTCTCACTTGCTTCAACAGTTCCCACTGGAATGAAGAAATAAATGATGTCTAGATGACATCTTAAATTTACTTAAAATTATGTGGAATGTTATCTCCATAAAAATTCAATTAAAAAAAGGAACAATATAAATAATTTTTTCTTCATCACTTCACCAACATTATGGGGATTATTATTTAACTAGATTTATTTTTACTAAGTTCAATAATATCATAAGAATTACCCAATTCTAAGCTTTCAAAATCTCTCAAAAATTTTTCTAAAGTAAATGAAAAAGTGTCAAGAAATGAGTTAAAGGACTTCAGCATGTTCTAGAAAGGTCTGACTCAAAAGTGACTTCTTTGTTGGCCTCTTCCCCAACTAAAATCACAACTATTCTGTGACTAAGTAGTCTTTCACTTACCCTAGAGCCAACTTTATGGTTCTGTCAAAATTTACCTAGCTATTACAGTCTATCACTGGGTCTTTTCTCAAAGTCAGTCTCCACTTAGGTTGGGATCTGCCAAACATATTTTGCCTGTGTAGCCTTCAATTTCCTCAAGTATATCTCCATATCATGATAAAGCCTCAAATTTAACTTGTGTGGGATCTCTTAAGATATTAGTCTAAATATAATACGGTATCAAAAAAAATCTTTCAATCCCACCTCATAGGGAGACATAGGAATAATGAAACAATGAAAAGTCAATTAATAGTGAGAATAATAAAAAGTTAAATACAACCTTCACTACAAAAATCTTTCCTAGGACTAGGCCAGATTGTTTTATTAGTATATTTAACATATTAAGCAATTATCATTATTTTATTAAATAACACTTAAATGAAATAATATAAGAATGCTTTAGGTCAAGTAGTTTTTATTAATTACCACTTATTATTGCCTTTCATTTTCTTCTGCTTAATCAAGAAGTCACTAAATATTATCTATTTCCTGAAAAATAATACTCATTCATCTTATCATACTACCCAACATATGCAAACCAACTCATTCCAAACAGAGGCAAAACAAAATATCCATAAGAAACTTAACTATATTCATAATCATTTTAACATTTTAATATTTTAAACAAAGGAAATATACATGACAAAATATAGAACTTGAGGGTTTTCTTTTTAATTGCAGAGTCTTTGTTTTATTTTTAACCCCAAAATATTTTCTGGAATTCAGATTTCAAATACTCCTAATTATGATAAGAAACTAGAATCAAGTTTACATGATGACAATGGATGGCCAGGCCCAGGGATAAAATTTTTGAAAATTCATGGTAAGCAGTTTCTTTGAGCTAAGAATTGCTTAATTGAAAACATCCTTAAATTGCTCCAAGCTGACCCTTAGAGCAGAGCTTGGGTGCTGAAAATCTAATGTGGAGGAGGAATAGAGAAGAGAAAGGAGATAAGAGAAACTTAGAGACTGAAGTTGGTGATGAAAGAAAAGGTTTGCCCTTGCCCAGGTTGGAATAATTTACTTATTGCACCTTCAATAATGTAATCCTCCTGGTACAATTTGCTACTTTTATTTTTTAATGAAATATCTCAAAAGGTTCCAAGAAATCAATTTATCTTCACATTTATGTAATAGAATTTTAACATACAATTACATTTCCTGAAAAAACAACAACAGCAAAACACTGTAATGTTTGAAAAGGAAACTAATGCTTTGGAAAAGTCTCATTTGTTTCTTCCTACCACTGTTCATTTAATACTCTATTAAATTTATTTCTTTGCCTGTCTGAAATCAGTATAGAAAGGTTATTGAGCTGGAGCCAATTCAGACTCAAGATATAGCAATTTCTGTTCAGAAGTTTTATAAGACTGCTTTCTCAAAAATCTCTGTATGGGGTATAATAATGGAAGTCTTCTGGCTTAGATATGGAAGGGCAATTGTTTAGCCTAGGCTGGGAAAAGCTTTTCAAAGGGCAGTACAAATTGTGACTATTAAATGCCATAGATTCAAGAAAAACAAAGTCCAACTGGAGGATGCTGTAGAATTACAGTAATACAAACAGTATTTATAGTGGATTATTGGAGCCTGAGTTGCAATGTAATCATAGCTATTTTATAGCGACAATCCTTACTTCAATGCCAGTCTATTGCCTGTAAGCATAAAAAAAAAGCCATGTGACATAGCTTATATAATATGTCACGCTACAATGAAGCCAAAATTGACTACTCATTTTATATGCTCCTCCTCCTTGGGTCCTTGAAAAACATTCTTTTTTTTTTAATAGCATGCAATCCATTCCTCTCTTTCCTATTTACAATCCTCCCTACTCAGTAAGCCCTGCTGGAAAGACAAAATAAGAAAAAGAAACTGTGGGAGAGAACTGAATCCAAATCCAAAACAAATCGGGTAAACTCTAGGGACTTTTTTTTTGGGGGGGTATTCACATAAGGAAAATGAGACTTTTGTAAGCCCCATAATTTGGCCAGAAGAATTGTAAAAGTACACACTTCCTGTGTTAGTCATTCTCTGTTGCCTAGCTGCAAAGTATAAATATATTATAAAACTGTTTTATATCATGAGCATATATAGCTGTCATTTAAAAAAAAAAGTTCTCTTCTTCCCCCCCCCCAAAAAAAAAGTTAGACATCATTATCTTAAATTTTGATGAACCTTGCATGATTTGAAAACAATGTTTGCTCATCTCTAATTTAATGCTGTGGATCTGAGGTTGGGTAGAGAAAAAAATATTGACTAAATTAAAACATTAGTGTTAGAAATGATACGTGGTGAAAACCCATGTAAGGAAGAGCATTTGCTTAAATTCTAAAATGAATGAGATAATTAATTGCAGGTTTCAGTCTCCTAGCAGTGTTACAGTACAAACTGTTACAACTTTGACAAATGGTAGTGTTAGGAGGATTTTAACCAACTACTACCCAAATGCAGATTCCTAGTTGGTTCTTCCCTTCTCAAGACTCACTTTCAGTCAGGATGACAGGAAAAATGGCCAGAGTTACTTGAAGGCAAAGAACTTCTCTTTCTCCTGCTATTTGACATCAGTGGCTAATATATCTTTTGGCACCATATTTTAATGAGTCATAGCAAGAAGATCCAGAAAAGGGCAGGGCAGATTAGTCACCTCCTTTGTGTGTGTGTGTGTGTGTATGTGTGTGTTTTGAGCAACTCTCAATCAAAAATAAATGAGCCTGTTCCCCCTATATTTACATATATGCTCATTTATAAATTATATGCATGTACTACTATACTAATAATTGTATATATTATGAAACTTACACAAAAATAGAAACTTTAAAAGACTGAGATAAAGATGAAATTCTATTTGATCCTAAAGTCAATAGAGAGTCACTAGATTTTTATTGAATGAGGGAATGTCATGGCCAGACCTATACTTTGTGACAATCATTTTGGCGGTTATATGGAAGATAGATCAGAATAGGATAAGACTTAAAGCAAAGAGGCCAATTAGAAAGTTATTGGAAAAAGTCTGGGTGAGAGGTGTTGAGGAACTGGACTTCAGCAGTGACAAAGGAATAGAAAAAAGGATGGACATATTGTGGGAACTGATTGGATATGTGGGATGAGGGAAGGTAAGAATTCAAAGATGATACCAAGATACTGGGTGACTGAAGGTACACTTGACAGAAATATAATAGTATGGAAGAGGAGAAAGATACATAATATCATCAATGCACAATGCAGTCCATGCATACCTACATATCTTGTTTCCTCCTCTGCCTTCCCCTCAGTGAGAAGGGTTTCTTACTCTAAGAGGTACCAGTTAAGTCATGTGGTAATCTGGAGATCAAGAAAGATTAGTATGCTGGGTTGTGGGGTAATTTTCCCACTGATATCAGTTGATACTACTGTTGTGTCAATGTAGCCTTTAGTTTATTGCTGGGTTATAATAACCACAAAGGGCAATTACCAAGAGGTAAGAATGGTGATAATTTTAGTAAGAAAAGAAGAGTTTGAGAATTGCCATAGTAGAGACAAGGGTCAGAGTAGGAAAAGATTGAACAAGAGGGGCAGATGTGATTTTGTTGGAGACAAGTCCCATAACTGATAAGATTACAGCTTATCTTCTCAGCTTTATATTGATAGTATACATATTTTGAGAGAGGCTACTTTGGGGGTTCCTGTTCCTATTTAGAGACCACAATTCTAGACAAGGCTACTACTTCAGAGTTTTGCCCAAAACCTTACATGATTATGAAGGTATAAAAGAGCTTCTATCTTTAGTATGCATACCTGAACAGGAAAGAATGTAATTTATATTGCAGCCATAACCTGCACTGTATTTGGACATCATAACCTGTCTCCAAAAGGTTAAGCTCACATCAGGAATGTTGAGGGATGAGATGGGGCTTTGGGAATAGCATCAATTCTCCTCAAGATTCCCACAATTAGGAACTAGGGGAGACTGCATAGGCCCCAGCTTCTTAAACTATAGTCCATGCCCTACATGGGATCTTATGATTGAATGTGGGAGTCATGAAAATTATGTTTTATTATCAATAAATGTTTGATTTGTATTCCTATTTTATATACCTACATACCTGGATTCACTTAAAAATTTCTCAGGTGAAAAGGGGTCATGGATGGAAAAAGTTTTAAGGAGGCTTGTTCTAGAATACAGCAAACACTTTCAAAAAGCCAGTGCATTGGGGCAGTTAGGTAGAGCAGTGGATAAAGCACTAGCTCTGAAGTCAAAAGGACCTGAGTTCAAATCTCATCTCAGACACTTAATATTTCCTTGCTATATGACCCTGGGCAAGTCAACCTTAATTTGCCTCAACAAAAAACAAACAAAAAAAAGTGCATATTCCAGGATTTTGTGTCCCATTTTGCCATAGGACAGGAACTTCTTGTCTTTTCAGGACTGAGAAAATTGATAGGTTAATTAGATTTTCTTTCTGTATAGAACAATTCTGTCTCAGGGCAGGACTTATATAACATATACTTGTCTACTTGATTATTAACCATAGCAGAAGCCTGTGAGTTCATGAACTTTGTTGTATTTCAGGTCTATTACCAGAATCCTTTTTATTCTTGTTTGTCCTTTGTTCTCGAAGAGGATCATGGCATCTATGTGACAATTACAAAGTCATTCACTCTGTTGTAACATACATGTAAAGTTTAGGCAAAATTAGACACCAAAAAAAAAATCTTTCCTTTAAGTGAGATCACAAGAAATAAAATGCTATCTGAATAGTGACTGTCATTAAAATGGCAAAGGACTACTAGCTACCTCAAGTATCTGTCATATGCTAATTATCATATTCAGCAGTTGTTTTGATTGTCTTACTGGCCGGTATATTGATTAGGATCTTTCTTGCTCCTGGCAAATTCTGACTCTGTTGCTGGCAAACACATGATAAAAAGAAGTAACATTACTCAAACACATGAGTGTATTTGCCACAAGGATTTTTGGGTTCTTTGGGCCAAAAAGGATGACTCAATTACAGAATTTGAGGGAGCGTCATTTCTTTTCTATAAAGAAATATTAACTCCAGTGGAATCGAATCTTTCTTTGCCAATCCATATTTTCAAGGATCTATTCTCAGACTTAAAACATACTGTGTGATAATATTTCATGTTTATACTTTGCCTTCCTTCTAGGAAGCTTAAAAATTTTCTTCTGACATTGGTATTCAATTAAATCCTGATCTTTCTGGTTAGTAGAGTTGGAACATGACAGATATTATATCAAACAGCACATAACCCAAGAGATATTTATGTTATTAAAAGCTTAAGGATAGTGTAATAATTAATTATTTTATTAATGCACATATTAAATATATTATAGCTAATAACAATAATATTAAAGTATAAAAAATCCAAAAAAACTTTAGATCTCATGGCAGTTTTTTTTTTCTCTCTAGCATATTTTTCCCTCTGTTTTGCTCTGAGTAATGTTAAAATTAGACCATGAGAGAAGGAGGAAGAATTCCAAACACATATTAGGTCCAAGACAAAGCCAACCTGGTTAAAGAATTTGCTGCTGCTCATCAACAAAATAGTTTTAAAAGAAGTAGCTACTATCTCATTTATCTTCACACTAGGTAGAGATACAATCAAAGCTTTATGTATTATTATGGTTTTGGAAACATTGAGCAGAGAATGGTTCACCAAATCTCAGAACACTAATTAGGAAAGGTGCCATAAAATAGAGAGTTTCTTGGGTTTGGGGATATTTGCGAGGGGAGGTGGTTAAAAAGAGAAATTCTCTTTTATGCAGTATATAACAAATACATCTAAATGATTATAACACATGTTTAACATAGGCACACACACATGCAAATATACACAAAAAATACAATAATACAAATTAGAGGGAAAAAAAAAAACAGGTTCCAGAAGTTTTTAGATGAATGGACCAATGAATCAATGAATGGCTTTGGAAGGATCTCATATTTGGATGTAGGTGAATGACAGATTCATAATTTAAAACTTCTGAGAGACTGGTCTTTTCAATCAGCAGCATCACTGTTTTTCCAATCACCTGAACTCAAAACACAAAAATTGCCTTTAACTTCTTTCCTCACTCCATCCTCATAGTATTCCTTAGCTTTATGCTTCCTTTCAGATATCTTAGAATCTACTTAATATACATTACAATTAGACCTTATCCAAATCAGTTTAACTCAATTCAATTCAATCAACTTTTTTAAAAACATTGTGCTAGGAGAACATAAAAACAAGGAAAGAAAGGGGAAAATGACAATCCTCAGGTACCTCATAGTCTAGTGATTGATTTGCTATAGAAATACAGATATAAGTGTAATAATGTGTGCTCTGAATCACTTTGCCTGGAAGGCATCTGGCAAATTTCTGTCTCTCTTCTGGGGTTTTTTGGTGGTCCTACAGGCTTGGGAAAGATATCTGTCATCTCTGTATCATATACACATGTACGCACGCATACATTTTTAAGGGTCCAATCAAGTTCCACTTAACCATTTAATTTCAGATTAGTATTTTTTTTTAAGACAATTGGGGCTAAGTGACTTGCTCAGAGTCACACAACCAGAACATGTTAAGTGTCTGAGACTAGATTTAGATTCAGGTCCTCCTGACTTCAGGGCTAGTGCTCTATCCACTATACCAACTAGCTGCCCTAGATTAGCTTTTACAAAGGAACATTTACTTCAGAAATATAGTAATATATTATATAACAATAATATATAATATTAATATATTATATATAATTATTATATCATATATAATAATGTAATGTTAATATTAATATATTAAGAACAAGCATATCAGCTTAATTCTCCCTACACTCTCTGAGAAAGAAAAGGGGAAATCTTTGCAGTTTAATTCAGTTCTTACAAAGCATTAATCCCATCACTTGCCAAATCCAAATCTTAACTTCTAGGACTCATGACTTCCCAGTTTGCTTCTTAGCAACACCTTTGGCCTGAAATCCTAAACTCCTATATCGCTGTGATTTTTGTGCCCACCACATGCTAGGCACTGCTAAATACAAGGGATTAAAAAAAAAGAGGCAAAAGACAGTTTTTACTCTCAAGAAGCTTACAATCTAATGGGGGGGGGGGGAAACAGGGACAACATGTAAACAAATATATACAAAATAAATTATACAGGATGAATAAAGCATAATTAAAAGAAGGAAGGCGCTGGAATTAAGAAATATTGGGGAAGGTTTCCTGGAGGAGGAGGAATTATAGTTGGCAATAAAGAAAAACAGAGATCATAATTAAAAAAGCATTGCAGACATGAGAGATAGCCAGATAAAATATCTAAGGTGCAGTGATGGGATGTTTTATTGTAGAACAGCCCATAGGCCATCATCAGTGCTTAAAAGAGTTTACATTTAGGAGTGAGGTATAAGAAGACAGGGAAAATAGGATAGGGCTAGATTATGAAGGACTTTGAATGCCAAGCAGAACATTTTATATTTGTTCTTGAAGGCTATAGAAAGCCATTGGAGTATAATGTGGGGGAGAGGAAGCATAGCATGATGGCTGAATGGATTCATTAGAATGGAATTGAATGGTATGATTGGATTTGAGAGAGATTTGAGGCAGGCAGGATTACCAACCAGCTATTGCCTTAATCGAGGTGCAAAATGATAAGGTCCTGTACTAGAGTAGTAGCAGCAGAAGAAATCCATAATCCTTGGCAACAGATTGGATATGGGGTGAGGGGGGAGAAGGGAAGAGAAAGAGGTATTCAGGACAACTCTTAGGTTTTGAACCCAAGGATATGGGAGAATGATAGTACCTGAGGTAGTAATAGGAAGATTAGAAAGGAAAGAGGGTTTAGAGGGAAAGATAATGAGCTCTATTTTGGATATTGTGTTTAAGATGGCTACTGAACATACAATTCAGGATGTTTGAAAGGCAAGTGGAGATATGACAGGAGTTCAGCATAGAGTTTGGAGCAGAACAGGATAGGTAGATTTGAGAATCAGCATGAAGATGGTAATTAAATCCATGTGAGCTGATGAGATCACCAAATGAAATAATAAGAGAAAAGAAGAGGGCCTAGCACCTCATTGAGGAAACTGGCTAGAAGGTTTGTTTGATCTGGGAGAAAATCTAGCAAAAGAGACAGAGGAGGAGTATTCAGATAAGTAGGAGGAAAACTGAGAAAGAGTGGTATCCTGAAAACTAGAGAGAAAAGAGTATCAAGAAGGAGAGAGTGATGAAAATGCTCAAAGTCAAGGAAAATGAGGATAGAGAAAAGGCCATTGTATTTGGCAACTAACAGATTATTCATAATTTTGGAGAAAGCAGTTTCAGTGGAATGAAAAGATTGGAAGCCAGACTGTAAATGGTTAAGAAGAAAGTAAGGAGAGAGAGTTCTTGTAGCCTAACTTGTCTCTCTGCCTTCAATCCATTAACCTAACACTATCATGTTGATCTTCTGAAAAACTTATTTCATCCCCATTGACTACAGAGTTCAGACTTCACAATCTAATATTCAAAATGCAAAGTCCTCTATTAGATGGTGTCAACCTACATTTCCAGATTTATTTCTCATCACTCCCCCATTCATAGCTTCTGCTAGTGCCAAACTAGCACAAACATTAGTTTCTTCTCCCCTGATTTCAACTTATCCTGTCCTACTTTTCCTACCTTTGCTCATAATATTTTCTTCCCTTAGAACACTCTTCCTCCAATTTTCTACCAATCTAAATAAATCTCATATTTCAAAGTCCAACTTTCCTCATACAAAGTCTTCTCACTCCAGTTTAAAATGATTTCTTCATCCCTCAATTCCAATAACATTGATAGACATTTAGGTCTATCTTAAAGGTCTTGTATTATCATCTATGCATCACCCTCCCTCAAAATAAAATTGTAAAGCCCTTAAGGCAGGGGCTTATATCACCTCCTCACAAAACATGTCCAGTATTGTACCTGTTACTCAAAAAAAAGATTTTTTTATATATCAATAGGTTTTTATTTTTCAAAATACATGGAAAGATAGTTTTCAAAATTCATCCTTGGCAAAATCTTGCATTTTAAATTTTACTCCCTCCCTCCTCTTCTCTATATTGGAAGCAATCCAATATAGATTAACCATGTGCAATTCTTTTAAATGTATTTCCATATTTATCATACTGCACAAGAAAAATCAGATAAAAAGGGGGAAAAATAGAAAGGAAAAAAAAAAGAGGCAAACAAGCAAACATCAACAACAACATCAAAGGTGAAAGTACTATGTTATGATCCACATTCAGTCCCAATAGATCTCTCTCTCTATTTGCAGATGGCTCTTTCCATCACAAGTCTATTGGATTTGCTTGAATCACCTCTCAATAAAGATTTTTAAGTTGACTGATTAGATTCATCTTTCAGACCCTTTTTTTTTGTGGTACCTACTGTTGGAGAAAAGTGGGTTAGGAAGCCCATGGGCTTTACCCAGTGTGTCATTTCCCTTTCCCTTCAAGGAAAATTTCTGTCACCAAGCTATAGAACCATGATTCAAATTCAGATTTCTGGCTCTCACTTTAGAGCCCTTTCCTTCAGTTATTATATTCAGGTACTGACAGGCTTTACTAATGCATTTCCTTTAGCTTTCTCTAATCCCTGTTCCTATTTTTTTCTTCATTCTTACAACCCTTTTCATTTCATCCTGTGCTTCATGTATTTTTTTCAGCTATATTGAGCATTATATGTGGCCACTGAACAAAAATTCTGAACCCAATATATTTAGTTGGCAGTCCAGTAGCTCATGTGTTTTATTCTCCAGTCACCTTCTCTTTCACTCAAATGAAGTATCTGTCTCAAAACAAACCAACCAAGGGTAGGGGGGTGAGGGGGGGGAAAGCACAAATCCATCCCAGTATACTCCAGATAAAGTGGCTCTTCTATAAAAGGGAGAAAAGAAATAAAAGATCTTGATGAATGCCTCCTGGCCAAAACAATGCTTGCTGCCTTCTCTTGAAATGAAATTGTATGAAAACAGAGATCTAAGTTATATCGGCTTAGATAGGGAGGAAATCCTGCACAGAGGCCCAAGTAAAGTTGCTTTGATATTTGGAGAGGGCCTTTTGCTCCATTATCCCTGAAATAAATGAGGAGCTTTAAGAAATAACTCACTTATTCCTATAAATCGGTTATGCAAATCAACTTCCAGGACTAAAGTAAATTAAGTCTCTCTCTCTCTCTCTCTCTCTCTCTCTCTCTCTCTCTCTCTCTCTCAGTCATTCTGTTGAATTTTCTTGAAAATTTGTATCTTTTGGAACTTGGAATATAGAATCCAAAAGAAGATTTACAAAGCACTCTTCTTACTCATTCAAATTTGATACTTCCCACAGACTTCTGAGATGAGTGATACAAACATTCCATTTTACAAGTGACAGCAGTAACTATTTTGACTTTGGGCAGTTAATCTAATCTTTTCACCTAACCAGTTTCTCACTTTAAAAATAAATAGAGGAGTTTAACTAAATGGTCTTTTCCAAATTCTTTGATTTGGTTGATTTCTGATATAGAGGTTTCTGTTCCTCAAGCTTCAGTTATACAATGGGGCTTGGGGGCCCTGAGGAGTCCCTCACTGAGCAGCACTTTTCCTTCCTTTTCTTTTTTCTTTCCCTTTTGTCTGAGAACTGGTTTTAGGAACAGCTGCATATGGCATTTTCCTTCCCCAGTGTTTCAGCATTCCTTCTCAGCACTGCCTACTCTGCCTGACAGCAAGCAGTTGGTGATTCTCTGAACTCTGCTAGCAGTGAAAATTTTCCATCTAGTGTCCCAAATTGTTCACAAATGCTTCTCATAGCAACAGAGCAGCAGTAGTAGCAACATGGTCAGCAAGAGCCTGAGCTAGCTCTTAGTGGCTTTTCATCTTGACAAATGTCATTCACATAAGCAAATAACTTCCAAAATCGCAGAAGGATCTATACATGTGATCGTTTCCTTACAATTTATTCTTAAGGAACTTGTTCGCTTTTCAAGGTTTCCACCATAAGGGACAGGAATTCAGAGTGAATCTATAAATTGCCAAAGAAAGTAATGATCACTGTAACACTCCATGTTGCTATGAGCCCTGAATGGCTCAGCTCTGTAAAAGCTACATTATGCCCTCCGGTCACATTTAAAGCAAATCAGAAAAACATGTTTAAAGGCTCCATTGGAAGTAGTGTACAATATGTATGGATCCTAATATTAAGCTGTATTTTCCTGAAGAGTGCTTAGAAAGAAATCTGATGAAAGCTATGTATGCTTTCCCGAAGTAAAATCAAAATTGAGTTTTAGCACCAGAGGACTATTTCATGCAGGTTAAAAAGGAAGATTTGAGCAATTTCAAATGATCCTCTCTCTCTCTCTCTCTCTCTCTCTCTCTCTCTCTCTCTCTCTCTCTCTCTCTCTCT